>QVNZ01013979.1:0-60832 GCA_014825645.1 Pseudomyrmex dendroicus
TTCGGCTTTTTTGGCGATAACGCGCACAGATTTTTAATTTCATTGCGCGTCATTTGACTTTCGGAATAAACGCGTCGCACAGGCGTTATTAAAAAAACAACGAGCTCGTTCGATAATGAAGAAGAATGTCGCGATTTAGCGAAGCACGCGCGTGGTCATTTCCATTTTCAGCGATATTTATTTAACGACAGTTGCTAGTTTTTAATGCAGACTAATTGCGTTACGTCGGTTGAACAAATGCGCGCGCGCGCGCAGAGCATAATTTAAATTTATTTACGTATAATGTAATAACCAATTCTATTAGCTCTCCTCTCGGAGCTCATACCTACGTAATGGCTCGTTTTATCTATCTGGCAATTTATTTCCTTAACGTTTAGCGAAGTATCTCGTATAAAATCCGTGACAAAAGTTTTATCCGCAAATAAAGATAAATTTTTGAAAAACTTTTATAAATCGATAAAAAAAAAAAAAAAAAAAAAAAGCTTGTTCACCTCGCGACCATCCCCTCAGGTGCTACTAAAGCAGGTTTTTACCATGTCAATTTCAATTGTCTGCACGATAATTAACGTTCGTGTAACGCCCTTGCAGCCGACGATTGCGATTTATGGCAATCGCACTCACATGTGTCTTAACTGGCTGTAACTACAGTACCTTCGACTGATTTATTCTTCGCATTATCTAACCGGCCCGTGAAAGTATTACATATCCGACTCTCTTGTCGCAGCCAAGTGGACACTTCCGATTTAAACGCGAATATATTAAGCGGGAAGAGCATTTCGAGTGAAAAAGTCTCTTAAGAACGCACTGCTTATTTCGGCGAAACAGCTGTAATTTGATTTAACACAAAGAGCGTAGCATCGTCGATGGATACACGTGATCACTCCGCATTAGTCTGGAATCAGCCTCTGACGAAATTGAACATAATCACTACCGTCCGGCAGTTAAATCGATCCTTTTTGTGAGAATGAGCATCTTTAAAATCTCGGCGTTCTCATGAGATTATAGGGTTACTTAGATGGGTCCCTTAATATTCTATCGCCACGGCTGGACTATCTTCCAGTCGTTGTCGTCATTATCATCATCATCATTATGTCATGTGCCTAAAATTCTTCCGAATCAACATATATTTGCATATTCAAAGAGGGACCAGCCGTTTTTACAAAAGGCGCGTCTTTAATTTATTTTCTCGCCCTGCCCTACCTATACAACGCGCACGTTCGTGCGGACCGAAACTGGAATGAAATCAGGGAACATGCTCAACAATGTGTACCGGGGACCGGGATTTATTACTTCACGTAGGAAAGCCGGTTCGCGAGAGTGACACTCGTTTCGTTCCTCCTTGGCAGGCGTATTCGTCTTTTCGTGAATTTATTCTGCAGTTCGCGAAAGAGAGAAAAAGAAAAAGAGCGCGAAAAGACTGAGATTCGTGCGAAAACGAAATGGAGGCCGGAAAGAGAGAGGTGACCAAATCCAGTTTCGTATCTGCAGCACGAATTCCCTGTCGGAGACGCCTCTAAGTAACCGTAGCTCATTTCATGCAGGACGGTAATGGGTTTTCGACTTCTCTCTCTACACGTGAATGCTAAAAACATCTCTCCGTCTCCTGCGCCCATTTGCTCTGGGCAAGAGAACTTGCTATGCCGATAATTTCGCGAAAGAGAAAATCGAATGACATTGCATTGACAATATGATCGTTTAAAAATAAAATTGTGTCTCTCTTTCTCTCTTGTCTCCAAAAGAAGCTCGGCGTCGCTCTCATTTGTGCTCTGTAGCAAATTAAAAAGAAAAAACTTACATCATTCTTTTAACACAAGATTATTATGCGGAACAAACACGGAGGAAACACGTGCGACAATTTCGACGGTGTTGATAAAAAATGTTTCTGATACACGCGAACAGGTCGATTCTTAACAAGACGTTGAAGTATGTCGACTCGAAATGCCGAGGTAATGACATCTTTCCGCGAGATATACGGTGTATACACGACGGCACAACGATATTTAAATACCAACTATAAACTGGTCGGTCAACCGTGGCCACTTTAATAGCGAGCGCTAGCACGACAAATATTAACAGCGCATATTACGAAAGGCTCGTAAAACAAAACGCGCGTATAGGTGAGTATTCCGAACTTCGACCGGTCGGACTGGCTCTAAAGAGTCGTCAGTGAGACGATATTTGCATAAAAATGTCATGTGTTTCTGTCGGCGAAGCGGCGAATGTATATTGAAGAATAATACACATATATATATACGGATATATATACATATATACATACACGTTATATATGTATTATCCTATATACATATTATTCCTCAAATCATATGCTAACGAAGGCCGAAGAAGGCCAGGTGTAATGAATAATTCGATCTCCTTTTTTCTCCCGCTTTTATATCGCCAACTACAACTCGTGGCTACTGCGAGATAAACAAATGTCTAAGTCGATAAAACTTATTATGCGATCACTCAACTGTCACAACAGATCGCTGATAGAATTTTGTCGACGCCAAAAGTGGTACGAACCTATTTCCCGACGATCTTTTCTCGGAACGACCGAGAAAAGATGTCAACCGTCCTGTTTGCTTCGATTAAATCGACACGCAGCTAGATATATCTCTAGCAAAATAGTTTATATTTGCGGTCGTATAATATAACAAATTGCTTCATTTCGTAAATAGCGCTTGGTTCCGTTGGTTTTGATAAATACGTTAGTTAAGATCACGATTATAAAATTGCTAAAATCGTTTAGATAAATACTCAAGTAAATTTGTTAAGGTAATAGGATCATCTAGAGTTTCAATATTTCAAACTTTTATAAACGTACGTACTTATTTGAGTTCAGAAAAATTTATAAAAACAAAAGAAAAAAAGAAAAACTACACTTATTTTTCGTTACGTGTCATTACTTATTTCTGATTCGATAGTATCTAAACTTGTCGTTCCGTTAGGTATATTTTTGTAATTTATTTATTTGTATAATTTACGTATGCATACGTCGTGTCAGAATAGCAGAAAACCCCGATAAGCGAACGGAAATATTCTGCTATAGATACAGAAAGATTTGCTAGAATTTGACGATTTACTCTGAAACCCCCATTCGTAGGAAAATATCCCGGATTTCTGGAATGTTTTACCGATTTGCTCTCTCTGATAAAAGAAAATGCCATCCGCCATTCATAGCGGAGAAAAAGTACAAAACTTTGTTGCCGACCGTATCATTGAAACCTTGATACTTTAGTACTTTAGTTCATGCTCGAATACATATAAGAATTGAATATAAAAAGACGCTGTTTTATGTATGAGTTGTGATCACACAAGATCTTAATAAATAAATATTATAATAAATACTGTATGTGTGAGATTTCTTTATCGTTTTTTAAAAAAGATTAATTTTATAATGACTTGAACATCTCAGCAACGTAACGCGTCATAAAAAAGTAATTTACCGAATACCAAATTACTAAAACAGAAGAATTTTCGTAAAACCACTTATACTGCGAACGTCTGGTAGCCACAGGTGCATGAAATTCGGCAATTTCGCGGTAAGACGGCGAGAATGAAGGAAAAAAGTCGAGTACCTCGTCGGCTTCGACAGTTAATCCGGCTTCTAATATCCAGGGGAAAATCAGCGGACCACCCCTTTTCGGTGCTTGTGGAGCGGAGAGCAGGAGCCATCCTTTCAATCTCCCTCGATCGGGATACATCGTGAGCAAGGAGAGGAAAAAAGGAAAGTTAATTGGTCCGGCATTGACGGACATATCGGACGTAATCCAGACGGGGGACCTGTCGACTTGGCGGCGTCGCGCGAACGAACGTCACGAGACGGTGATTGCCCTGCAATACACTTCTGATTCTATTTCCGTGTCGGTGCAAAAAATTGAAGCACGCAATCGTAGGTGTGCGACGGCTATTTTTATTATTTTCTGTGGCTTACGCGGAATCGAAATGCTCGGCTGTACTGTTCCGGTTGCCGCTTCCGCGCAGTTTCCGTAATTGCGTGCAGGTAATCGAGAATAATTTGTTCATACCGGGCATGCAACGTTGTTTAAGCTACATCCGCACATCTAGAACGGTGTGTATGTCTGTGTGCGCGCAACTCTCACTATGCGTTTCCCATCACCAGGTTTGATTATATCGCTGTACTTCGCGATGTTAATTACACACAAGAGAAGTATAAATTAAGAAAACCAATATGCGAGCGCTCGTTTATCCGCGCATACACACGTTTGTTTCGTACGTACATAATCGCGCAACGGTGCATCTTTTATGAGAAATATTATAAAAAAAACTTTCAATGTTCCGAGCTCCGTGTTCTCACGCGAACCGCTTTTAGGACGCGTCAAATTCACGCCGCGCATTGGACCTTCGACCGCGAAGAATAATAAAATCCGTATTATTATCACTCCTTTATTTTATTCCACCTGTCAGCCGCCGTGCGATTTGTCGCGCAATTTACACGTTAAACCCGAGGCAACTGTCCGCGCTAACGCGACAAAAGTCTTCTGTAATCGCGCCGGAAAGATAAAGTGACGGGGGGAAGAAATATTCGAGAGAAGTATCGAATGCTCAAAAAAAAAAAAAAAAAAAAAAAAAACGAACAGATCGATTGCGAAAGGCATCGGTACGCGAGCGCAAGCAAAGTGTGTACGTTATTTATTATTACTTTTATTAACCTTCGAAGTTCTCGGCTTGTGTACTCAGCGTTGGGTAATTCACGAGCGATCCATATGAAACTCGAAAAAAGTGTCTGCCGAAGACATCGGTGATGAGGAAACACGATTCCTTACAACCGCATCCTCGGCAGTAAAACGCATCGTTTTATAATGACCGAATCGGACGATTGCGTTCCAAGCCTCATCTGCCCAAATATTCCGTGCGCGCCTCGAGAGAGAGAAAGAGCTGCTCGTTCGTTTTCTCCATCGGACACGTGTCCTTGGCCCTGCCTTCGTCTTCTCTCGCTCGTTGTCCGCTCGCTGCTCGGTGCCGTGTCCCCGGAACGAGTTTACGAGATCTTCGAGACAGTGGACTTTTCGTTGTTGCCAGAAGATAGCATCGCGATCCTTAATCGAGCGCCCGATAAGGTTCATGAGAAGCTCTGCTGTCGGCAACTTGTTTATTCTAATTAGTAGGTGTAAGATGAAAAAAGACGAAAGAAGAAACTGGAGGAGAAAACGCGTGTGCTCTAATGATACACAGGATGTCGTGGAAGAACACGTATAGTAACAACTTTCTTTCGAACAGTTTTTTCCACAGAAAGTGTGTTCGATAGATTAATTAAATCATTCGGAGATGTTAAACCCAACACGAATTAAATCTTTCGAACGTGATGTCACGCGTTACAGCCACGTGTTAATTATTCGTGTCGGTGACATTTAGTAAAATTAGAATTGCGAAACTACGTATACTCTTTTTCGACATGTATAAGCGAGAAAATGATTTGCACTTTCTCATCCGAGAGAGAGAGAGAGAGAGAGAAAGAGAGAGCTTGGGAATACACCACAAGTGGTTAGCGTGCCGTACCGACGCCATTAACGAGTTATAAAGGGATATTAGCGTTAGCTGGGTAATTAATGTGGCGCTTATTAGCGTCCCTGTCACGCTCGATAATCGCGAAAGCCAATCACGCGCCTTCGGCGTGCCGGTAGCTTCCTCGAGCGTTTCGCACTCACGACGACGACGGATCGCTTTGCTGCGTCCCGCTTACTTTCGCAACATCCCGTACGCGCGCGCGCACACACGTATACACGTTCTCGCGACAATCGCGCTCGTATAAGCGGAGGGAACTCGGCACGGCTCGTTTGCATGAGTAATTATTAACGTTCCGTGGGACAAAAGGCGATTTTCTCTCCCGCGGCGAGCAGACGTCGGCGAGGCGACACACCGGACGATCCTCGAGCAGCTCGCACACGCGGCGATTTATGGCGACCAGACGCTAGCGCGCTCACTGTCCACCGGAATGAAAAGAGTAGCCGGACAATGGAGGATCTCGCGGCTGCTCGCCTCTGCTGCTCTTGAGATAAATAGAAATTGGTTGAAAAATTGAATAGGCTTGGTCGCGCGCGCGCTGACACACCGCACGTGCGCACGAGTATAGGTATATAATTGTGAAAGCGCGCACTGTCGAGCATAATTTGCGAAATGCGAACTGCGCATTAAGCGAGCACGTCCTATCAGCCAGCACGGTTGTCGAATCGCACATGTGTTTGTTTGTTTATTTAGCAATAAATTCCGTAACAGCTTTGAAGCTTTATGAGAGAAACGTAAAACGGAATTTTAATTGTAGTTAAAAAAAAAAAAACAAAACAAGCTCACATTTCGAAACAATATTTTGCGATGTTGTATATAATAATCTTGCGTGCTTGTAGAATAATTAAAGAAATAATAAACATATTCTGCAACAATTATGTCATAATTACATACTTTAATGACGTGATTATTATTTTAATTCATATATTACGTATACGAGAATATCGCTTTAGAAGAAAATGTTTAATAGGAATGTATAATTAATCATATTTCACATTGATTTTAAAGTCTATAATATTCGCAACGTGTTTATCTTGATGAACTCGTAGTCTACAGCAAGGTGGTCCCAATAATAGCAATTGTGCAGACTGCAGAATTTATTTCAGATACGCGGATTTATTCGATACCCGACCGACACACGGCGAATGACACCGGTATCGGGCGAACAGAAAATCTATTAAAACCTGAATGTTCGCAATTCCCGTGAGTCAGTACGTTGAATGGCAGGGGATTTTCGAGTGGGCGGTAAGCGAGTTAGCTGGTATCGCGCGATTTGTTCAACGATATTAATGACGCGTGTCCATTTCGTACGCGGCGGATATTTTCACGGGATTGTTATGTAAAACACATTACTTGTCGATATATTTAGCGTATTTATGGCCTCGCAACCTGTAATCCCTAAATTGAGGCACGAAACAACTCTAGTTAAATATTCGTATTTGATTATCGATGTAATCGAAATTTACTTGCTCGTATTAGCAAGCAAGCAAACAAATCGCGCGCCCGGAGTATTCAAGATTAAATGCTAAATTGTTCAATGTCTTTCAACCAATCGTTGAAAGTTGGAATGCAACATATACACGTCTACGAAGTGTACGCAAATTTTTGCCCGACCTTCGAAAGATGAAACACAGGTAATGGGAATCCGTAACCGCACAGGTTAGCAAATTGTATACCCCGAGCAAACAGAAACCCATCGAGAAACTAACGCTCGCCGTTCCAGTATACTCGCTTTGTAAGGCGAACCTTCAAACAGCACGACCGTGGGATTCTTAGAATGATGCTGTAGTCGCACAAATTCCGCATAAAATATAGTCGGGCATTTTCTTCGATATAACACTTGTAATTAGATAATTAATTAAATGTTAAATTATATTGTATTATATTAATCGCGCATTTAGGTCTATTTTTTAACTGTGCGCCTCCGTTTCTGAAACACCTTGTACATATATCGACATCATCGCGAAATCTGCACTGTCAGTCGAAAATTGCAAGGTATTAATTAACGCGAGCGGAGATCGACTTAAGATGTTTCATCGCGCACCGGTAATTAAATGCGAAAAAAATTTTCATCGACTGACTGGCGTCTCCCAATTCTCTCTCGTCCATCGCACACGTATGTTCACACGATGCACCGAAGAATTTTATGCTGCCGTTGCTCGAGCATCATCGGGAAGCTGCCTCGTAATAACCTGCCGGAGAGAACCGGTACCACCAGCAATCCTGGTGGTCCCCCCGAGAAGAGGAGTCCGCGCACGTCTCGGGAATATTAGAAGCAGGAAGAATACAAAGTGTTTCGCTGATTACTCGCGCGGCATCGGCACTCTCAAACAACAATCGCATCGCGTCAAAGTGACTTGGATTTTAAAGACATATCGCCTGCATACATATGTACATCGAGACCACGGCAAAACAACGGCGTTGATTTTATCGGCTTTTACACTATGCGTAAAAAGAATTTTAATCCTCGATTGCGTAATCTTCTCTTGGCGCGAGTGTGTGATCGAGGTAACGTTTCGAGCACCGCAATATAATTGCCGTTCCGTCCATAAAAATGAGAAAAATTTCGTTATTATATATATATATATATATATATAATGTAATGTAATATTCTGAAAATTCAAAACTTTTATACACGTAAAAAGCTGCGGCTTTTTGTTTTCCGAACGCAATGAATTTTATAGAAAATTATACATATAATGCATTAATCGATAAATAATTGAATGCTGCACATATTTATCGAAGAATGGGATTATTGTTCGCGATTCTGCTGTATTATTGTTATAATAGAAAATATTCCATCTATATAACGTAGCGATATACATATACATGTGTATATATATTACGTATAATAGCTTTACCGCCATGCAACCGCTGTGCGATCGATGGCGTTTTATCAGGACTCGATTTACCGGCGTGCGGACTCATGGTGCGTTTTCGAGAGCCAACCGGCTGAGTGCTTTCAAAAGTGACCACTCTAAATGAGGCTTGTGTTTGCAGTCGGCTCCAACCAAAACTTGGTCCATATGTAAATGATAGAATAGAAAATCGAGTGGTTCATTCTTCGCTTCCCATTAATCTGGCATTTTATCACGGCCAGACATTCTTCACTCCATGTCAATCATCAGCGAATTTAACGCTTTTTTAAATACCGCGATAGCGCTCATTACGTGAAAATTATATACTATATACAAAATAACTATTTTACGCTCTCAACCGTCATTCAAAATGTATTTGATGTAAAAGTTGCGAAATTTAATAAATCAAATCTTACTGGAAGTAAATAAAATAAGAGAAATTTTTATAAGCTCTATATATATTTACTATGTACTTTCTGAGAAAATTACTTTCGGGTTTCTATATATTAAAGGAAAATAAAGAGGTCCATTAAAGAGCTTATATTTTATGTTACGTGGTGCACTTTACGTTGCATCGTGTACCGTCTACGATATTTTTCCAAGCTCTTGCGCAAATAAATCTCACCTGATATCGGATGCTTTTCCGTCAGCGGGATCAATCGATCTTCGTTCGTCCTGCGAAATTCGACACCACGGCGTCGTTCGTCAAACGAGCGCAACGCTAAGTGCAATTTAAATCCAGGCTCGGATAGAGAGAGAGAGAGAAGGAGAAAGAGAGAGAAAGAGAGAGAAAAAAAGAAAGAGACGGAGAGAGAAAAGCGTAGAAAAGTAAATCAGGCTCGCATTGCGACGCGACTGAAACGCTGAAAAAAATCGCAGCTTTAATTTAAGCCAGGTTTACGATCGCTCGGCACGAAAAGCTCCGAGGCAAGCGCGAGGCACGTCGCGTCGCGTACAACGCGTTGCGCGCGCTGCTATCGCGTACGTTGGTGCGCACGAGCGCAAAACGGAAATGAGATTTTTATTCGCACGGGTGAGGTCGGCATACGTCTCTTTGAGTTCACCTTTGTGAGCCGCGACGCGCTAATTTTGCACGAGGTATTAAGCGCAAATTTCAATATTGTTTTTGCCGCATGCGGCTCAACGCTGACCGATTCGCTCGGCGTCGTTATTACGAGGCCGCGCGCTGCTTGGAGTTGCGCACATTTACGCTTCGTCTCATTGTTCACGGACCAACCCGTAAACTGCCACCGCCATACGGACAACGAGAGAATTTATCTCGCGAGAATACGACAGTGTATATATTGTATAGCCATACAACTGTTTGCAACTTCTCGTCACTGCTGCACGAGATTAAACATTTTGTTTCGCTACATGGAACGAGTAATTGGAGCGAAATTAAACAAAACAATTAAAGTTTATTTATAACAGAAACATATGCATTGCACCGTGTTGATTTTGATCAATATATCGAAGTATATATGTATATCGGAAAGCATGAAATAGCTCACGAGCGTTACGTTATCGTTCCTTGATTGATCGCGATTAATTAAAACGCGCGTATTTACAGCGTAAAGCCAAATGTAAATCGTAAATCTTTTCGAGCAATACTGCCCGTAAATACTGCGCGCTTTAAATACTCTATAAATCAAGCGTTTATTGACAGAACTACATAATTAAAAGTAATAGCTGCAACAAATATCGCCAAGATAAAAAGATGTCTATTATTTTTCTGAACAGACACTTACTTCGTTAACAACAAACGTGCATACGTATCAGCGTCTTTATTTTATTCAGATCGCGCGCTCGGCATTTCTCATATCGACATTCGGCGTGTAAAACTACGAATCGCCAACGCGCTCGGATATATTCCGTCGGGCGTCATAAAGGAACAAACGTACAATCGCGCGCATTCTGATCCGGTATTATCGAGACGGCATTATTTATAGAGAATCGAATTTTCAATGCTGTCACGCCGCAGGACAGAAGTAGATGGGACACCCGATTTCATTTAACGTTACGGTCGCTCGTAAAATCGGACACCGCGGAAATCGAACCGCCGCCACCGTAGACTCCGAGCGCGCACATAAGCTATGCGGAAAATTATATTAACGATGCAGATATGTGAGCGTCATCCGTGCGCGGCGGCAGAATATGCGATCGAACGCCATGCATCATCGCGGAGGCTTATTACGAAGAACGAGAGAAAGAGAGTACTACGCCCGCATTACGTGACTGGCGAACATTTATTACTAATTATTTTTCTCTGTTTACGAGCGGGACCTTCGCGCTTTCCATCCACACGCGTAATCGAGCGTGACAGCAATAAAAGTTACAACAGCTGCCCGTCCCGCAGCTTCCCGTCTTTACCATACGTTCGACGCGACGAAACTACTGGTTTTGTGAAACAAACTATCTCGCGGACGCATCGCTTATCCCATTCGCTCGGAAATAGAGAGAAGAGTTATTTCGCCAACATTATAACGTTAATCTCACGGTAGAATCCATCCGTATTCCTCGTGCGAAATAAAATTAATATTACGAGACGCATGTAATATCTGTAAAATAATGTTGTTAAAAAAAAAAAAATGCCGGAATAAGAATCGCGTTAATCTCGCAACGCGTTTCGCGTACGACGATTTTGTTCCGCGGTGCGAAAAGAACGGTGTTTTGCATCGTACACCAATGTACATACGTAGATGCAAATACGACGTATAAACTGTATATTTCTCAGTGCACGGAGAGCAAAAGACGTTTTAAAATTGTGAAGTGCCGCCGTATTTGCTTACCGTCACGCGCCATACTCGTATCTTTTCTCGCGACGTGGATGGAGGCGCAAACACGTACGATATACGATAATTGCGCGTACTTAAAAGAAAGAAATGCTAGTGAAATAATATAACTCTTTCCTCTCTCTTTCGCCGCGCTGGATAACGTTACAAGACTGTTATTTCCACGTTGTGACATACAACCATATGATGGTAACAAAATACATGTCACACACAGTTTTCGAGAGAAAAGTTTCTCACAATAATATAAAAACTGCTTACATTATTTAATTTTAGACACAATATTAATGTAGTGGATAATGTAATATTCGATGTAAAAACAATCTCGTATTTTGATATCAAAATCATTTTTTGTCTAATATGTACTTTATATATTCTATAATAATATATCAAAACTGATACAGCTATAATTGAATATGTAGAAATACGACACCGAGGATCGAATATAATATCGTTATTCAAGTATTCAAGTACACTGTCTCTTCGAATAGCGGATAATTATGACGTTTCAAATTCGGATCATTCAAGGCTTCCAAGAAGCCTCATATATCCTAATGCATATCAATATAATTTACGTATATAAATATTATTTAGATAAAGATAAATTTCTAGTTATTCAGTTTTCGATCCGAATGTTATTCTCGACGGAACTTTATTTCCGTGTTTACGGGAAATTACTCGTATCAAAATTGTCACCAGAAATCCTCGTGACATAATCCACTCGAGCAAGAGCATGCGGGTATTTCTCGATATCTCGCGGTTTGTGAGAGCGATTGTTCGAGCTGGAAACTATGCGCCACGATCGAAGTATCCAGCGTTTCGTGGTTCAAGATGGGTTCTCACAGGACATTAAAGCCGAATTCCTATCGTTCATTGCCAAATAGATATAACAGGCACGCATATAACAACCGCTTAAAATTCAACGACGGTACACAACGACATTAGGACGAGAAACCACTTCGTTGCAAGAACGTGCTAATTAACAATCACGAGGACGAATCGTTCCGACGGCGCCGGTCGGCGAGTCTAGTCGCATGTTTATCGTTACTTCGTACGTATATCAACCACCGACGCAAGCGTAACGACGTCGTTATCGACGCGGTGATCGCCGATCGCTGTGGTCCCCACAACGCGTTCTGATTTCCCGCCGATAAAGTGAATGACAGTAAAACTGGTACGAGTGTACAACCGAGAGATCCGAACCGCGGTACACGGTAGCGCCATACGTCCAGACTGTTTAATATCGCGCGTACCACAAGTCGAACTTGCTCGCGCGTAGCGAGGTACCGGAATTGCCTCAGCTGTGAAACTGAATCTAGTCCCGTGAATATTGCCTTCAATAAAGCAACCTCCATTATTTGTTGGTGAGAATCCGGCAGTTAAAGATCGCGATCGCACCAACCGCGGCAGCTCGAACACTATATACTCATGTAAAATGTAAATTATGAGAGAAATAAAATTGTGAACGTTTATCAACTGCAAAATTAGCGCACATTATTAAAAATTAGGATACGTTATTTTTTGGGAAGTTCACAGTTAAAATTTTTGAAAAAACGTTTCAGAAATGATACTCGAAGAACGTGTAGACGCGAAGTTTCCCGTAAAATTTGCATTCGATAGTGCTATTTATGTATAATCGCATATCCGGAATATAAAGAGTCCCGATAGCAACTTATACTTCCCTCTTATAAAGTTTCACCATGAATCTCACTTTTCGACTGTTTCGAACACCAGCGAACGTGGGAACGAAAGTTCGAAAAGGTCGGATCGACCGGTAAGGAAGGTGATGGCCCGAGACCTCTCCACCTACCTGTTCGAAGAAGACCGGAAGAATCCGTTCGTACGATATTATTAGGGCCTTACCCCCATCTTTCACATTAACTCGATCATTTTTTCTCTAAAGAACTCCTTACAGTCTTCATTTTTTTCGCTAATAGAATCATTTTTTACTTTAAAACTTTGCATTACGCGATATCCGTGTGCAACGAGAATTTCAAACGGCAATTTGTAATTTTCGTTATCAATTTTCTATTTGCTGTGACATTACATCCAACAAACGCATTGTACCCGCGAAATAATTACGCGCGTGCAAATTGTCGCGCGTATCAGAAGTACTGAGACACACGTAATTTCGTACTCTCCCGGATGAATAATCTGCCGCGCCGATTATCTCGTTTATTTGAATTTAATTAATTATAGCTTATGCGGATTTGTTTGATTGTGCCTTCGCGAGAGCGGGTACACAAGCGACACCGTGTATGTAAACGAACGAAAAACAGGAGTTCGTATTGTTTTCGGTTTTAATGCTTCCGTCAATAATGCTAACAACCTTTTCATGTCGCGAACGTGCTCGTCACAATGTTCGCGGCTTTCAATGGCCGCCTGTCTCGATGAATCATTTCGCCTGATTTCAAAGCGTAATAAATTCAAATGTTTATACATCGCGAATATGGGAATAAATTGAGGAATGTTTTGGCGTGCGGGCGCGCGCGTGGTTCGATGCTCCGGGTTCTCCATTAAAAATGCGTTATACCGATCAAGCAGGTGCGCGTGCAACGGGCGTGTAAAAATCTGTCGTCGCGCCTCTCGATAAACAACCGCGGCGGGCGCGTCGCGAGATATCACGCTCCGCGTATCCATCCACTCCCGACTACCGGATAACACTGCATAAAGCCTCCTCCACGACGAACACGTGTCGCTAATAAACGTCATCCCGGCATGTGCGACGAGAGATTGATTCTATTAATACGAGTAATTACCGAGTGTACTTGGCGCCGCATGCATAATGTAATTTCAAGCCCACTCTTCTCTCACTCACTCACTCTCTCTCACGCTTCTTCCTTCCTTTCCTCCCGTATTCTCTTTGTCTCTTTTTCTCTTTCTCCTCGCTACCTGCGAGCACGCTTTTAGCGTCGTACATTTAAAATCCGATTTAAATCCGAGTCTTTCAGTCGATCTTTCCGGCCATTCCTCTGTCGCGCGATCATTTGACCGCAAAAAAGTTGTTCCATCTAATTGTAAGTTCTTTTTTGAGAGAAATATACTACCTACTCACAAGCGCTCTTACATTATATTTGTTTCATATTCCGAGATGCCACTAAAATATTTAATAGTTCAAGCATTTTGCATAAAAACCTGAAATTGTAATTTTTTGCACGCGTATTTCAGACGATAAACGTCTTTTTTACGTATTTTTTTAATTCTCTTCTCCGCGCAAAATTCGTTCAGCGCCGCCACGTCATAATCGCTAGAGAAATCACCGCGCTCGTAATTTTTCCGACGGAAGTACTCGCGACAGAGAGTGAAGGCGGATAATCGAAACCTGCGATCTCAAGAAGGTTTCTTTAAGTAGGTTCTTTCGATACTCCCGAGACATTACTCCAATCATATTAAAGACGGTTGTCGAATCGGAAAGAGACAGAAAGGCAACGTCGAGGATAGAATAGAAACGAGGACCGAGCGGGATCAGGCAAGTAAGCGAAACAAAAGAGTGAAGAACTGCAGTCGACAAGTTATGCAGAGCCCCTGGAGCGTGCATTTGACTAAGCTCAGGCCTTTCTGCCTTCGCTTCGTCTGGTCCCTCCTTTCCCTCCCTCTCATCATCCTTCTTCTTGTTCTTTCTTTTCCACTTCTCCCTTCCTCGTCTCTGTCTTATCCGCGCCTTTCTCTTCTCGCTATCCTATTCCACTTGATTTTCTTCTGTCTTTCTCTTTTTTCTCTCCGGCGCTCGTCGGCTGTGACTTTATCTCGGCATAGCAGCTTCTTTCCGGCGGCTGATTACGTATGCGCGAGAGAGACGAGTCCAGGCTTATGAAAGTGCAAGGTGGATGAGTGGAGAGGCCCTCTATCCCGATGTCCTCTCTACCTCCGACACGGAAAAGACGAGAGGCAATAAATAAGACGTACTGTGAATGTAACCTCGGCAAAACCTCGCCTAGGTTTCCACGTACGAAGAAAGACGAGAAAGAGGGAGGATAACTTCTCTAAATATATATATATATATATATATATATATATATATTGTATAGCGTACACTCGCAGCTACGCGCGAACGGAGCTTTAGTGACTCGTAAATGCGGCTCGTCCACTGGAAAAGTGTCTCCAGCACGATCCGACAAATCGTTCTCGAAACGATCTCGAAACAGTACCTAAATTCAAAATTGCTCGCTTTGCGAATAACAATAACAATGATAAAGCAGGTTTCGAGCAAAATAGATGGTCGATAATAAAGAATATTCAAGAATATATTTTGTGTTAAAATTGAATATAATAAAGATGCGAAACGTTTCGTACTCTTACTTGAGACTTCTTCAATCGCGAAAAAATTACAAAATCAAAAGATAAAATAATAAAAATTACAGTAAAAGTAAAAAGATATAAATGCAAACTACAGGAAAATTCTTATTAAAACGTGCGTTTCCGGAATCAAAGTATATATACGTTACATATGCCGCCAGGTTGTTCAAGGTAGTTAAAACGTCAACATGTTGTTCAGAATCAACTCGACCATCTGTCTTGATCGAAACCGACTTGTCTTATCATTGTTATTGTTATCTCGAAACAGTTTGAATTTCCCAACCGTTCGATACAAAGTATTCCGTAACGAGATAAAATTACACGTTACTCTTTAGAATTACTGTAGTAAACTACCATAAAAGATATTTAAAAAATTTTCAATCATTACAAATGTCTGCAACTTTGCAATAAATAAGAATTTTTAGTAAAAACGTAAAACTTTTTAGTTTAAATTTTTTGGCTAATATATTCTTACAAGAATATATCGTGCGAGAAAGAGTTTCTTTTGAATATCAATTATTTAATACTTACTATGATGTTTTATTCAACGAGTCAGTCTCTTTATAATTGTCAGCCCGCATGAAGAAGCTATTTATATTCATTACACGTTCATATATTATATCACAATTTTACCGACTATAACACGATATATTACATAAATTCCATAAATGATTCATAATTCTGTTTAAATTCCGATTTTAATTAGAAGACCCTCGCGTTCACATAATTTAAATACACCGCATTTCCGGATTAATAACTTAAAGCAACGTCTGCCGAATAACTTTGACGTTATTTGCCGTTTCACTTCTCGAATGTCTGAGGTGTGGTGGATCACGCGTATCCAATTTCCACCGGGTGCCGCCGGTCAAGCTCGAAAGAAGTTTGCGGCCAATTAATATTCGAACGGAGGCGGAGAGATATTGCCGCATATCCGAATCGACGACGACGCGCGGCAATTGGACGGATCTTAATCGATTTTAACGGTGTAATCGGTCCCGGAATCCGGCGGAATCGTATCATCGGGACTTTCACTCCGACCGCATTAATACGCTACCCGAGCTCCCTGAGCGACCGCACGGCTCATTAAAAATTACGACACCGCGCTGCAGCGGCGGGATGCCATTAACGAAATCGAATTACAGCCCCCGGACTCCCCGTATAGTCGCATGCCTCGCGCACGATCCGTCGCCGCCATATGTAAACGCGCGCAGGTGTACGTGAGTGCGAAACGCCAGGTAAATTGCACGCGTGTGTGTCTACGCCGCCGTCGTGTATTTTCGCTGAGAGCACATGAGACTCGCGCGCACTGCGATATCTAACGCCAGGCGAGTCTTCGCTAATACAGCGTTTTGCATTTAATCGCGCGCGGGGAAGCGATAAGGGTTTGGTTACAAGGTCGTGAGAGAGAGGGTGGAAAAACGGGGAGTGAGTAGTAGTCGGAACTAGTGGAGGACTCTAGAGCTCGATAATCGTTAATAACTCCTTCCTCCTTCCTTGGTTCCCGCATATCCGTCTCTACTCTCTTTCTCTCTCTCTATCTCTCCCCTTTTCCATCGCGAAAACTCTTCCCCGCGTCTATCTCGACTGATCTTAAGAATTCCCGTAAAGGAAGAAATCCCAGGATCGTCGGTGAGGTACCTTAAAGGAAGAGGAATCCATTGCTATCGCCAGTTTAGCTCTATCTGTGCGCTTTTCTCTGTCTGTCTGTCTCTCTCTCTCTCTCTCTCTCTCTCTCTCTCTCTCTTTCTCTTCTCTCCCTCTGACACACCCGTCCAACTCGCTCCCTTTCCGGCTTCTTCAAAGATCGAGATATTCCATCCCTTGGAATTAATATGCACCGACTGGTTAACATCGAGCGAATTCCCAGACAGACACGTGAATCCGAGGGGATTCGACGTGCACCTTTATGAAGGTGCTTCGGCACGAACCACTCACGCGGATAGACTCTCTCGTTACAAAGCCAAATCTTGTTCGGAGGAAGTTTCCCCAGTGGTATCGCATCAAAGAGAATTAGTACATATCTTCGTGGCTTGGTGTATCTTATACTTTTGGAATGTGGCACCGATAACGGACTAACCCGATATCTTCATTATCGAGCGTCACATTCGTAGTAAATGTAAATACAGCGCAGTGGACTATGTTTTCTGTCACAACACAGTTCCACACATTTCACAAGATGTACTTATCAAGGCGTGCGTGTCAAATCGAAGTCTCACATGTGTAGTTATATATGTTTTAATAAGAGCAATGTACACTAAGCAGTCAAGATATATGTACACTAAACAGTCAATATACGTCAGACTGAAAATTTTACACTCGTCGACCATGGACGTTCGCGCGCGGGTTACATAGAGTGGTGTACTTCATACTTTATAACGCTTGGCAAATATCAGTGGTTTGTACAGTCTGACAGGCTGAGGAATCGCTCCCGATCAGGCGCTAACAACATTTCACCGCAGACACAAACAGGTTCTCTCGCGAGAACGCGCGGTCGCTAAAAAAAAAAATCAGCTTAATTACACACGGATCCGGAGCGGGTGCGCGGGTGAAAGGCAAAATTGCGACTCGACAATGGCAAGTCGTCGATGGGGAGCACGAAATTACACGAACGGTTGTTCGCGCGAGTTGGCTAGCCGAGCGACGACATCAAATACCACCACTGGCGGATCAGTAATTCGCGGGAGGAGAAGATCGTAAACTTCCACCTCGCGCTAATATCCGAAGCAAATCATCCAGAATTATTGCGGCGGCCGACGAATCATTTTCAGCCGTCGGTACCGGATCGTCGGCAATTTCAATATATTTCTCGGGATTACAAACACTCGGAGGGACTCATCAATTTTGCATTATCTCACCGCCCCTACCCCTGAGCAAGCTATTAGAGGACTGATCGATCGTTGCGGATAATCCACATTACTCGCTCGGGGCTGACGTACAGAGAACTACCCGCTTGGTTACACGGAAGCCAGATCTCACCGTGTAATTCTGGTAGTAAGGTCAAGGGCGATAATTACAGTCAGGAAAAACGATATGTTCGTATCGCGATATCGCT
Source organism: Pseudomyrmex dendroicus (assembly GCA_014825645.1). Taxonomy (NCBI): domain Eukaryota; kingdom Metazoa; phylum Arthropoda; class Insecta; order Hymenoptera; family Formicidae; genus Pseudomyrmex; species Pseudomyrmex dendroicus. The sequence continues at coordinate 18,522 of QVNZ01013979.1, forward strand.
GTTTAAGGATCGTTATCGTTTCTTCTCTTAACGAGCTTGTTTTTCATCACAATAAAGGAAACGCAACCTCGAATTAATTTGTTAAGAAAAGAAATTACGTAACTTACATACAATTCATTAAAATAAATTATAATAATTAAAACATTCCTTATTTCTATTCTTTACTTCTGATGTTTTAACATAAATGTGTGTAATTTTTGGAAAAAAGCAAAACTAATATTTTACATTTCTTTAATATTCTCTAAAAAATATAAGATTTTCTTTTGCAAGAAAATTGTAGAAAGATTTTGTAAACTGTCTTCACACAAATTACATATATTACTTTTATCAGAGAAAGAGCGAGAGAGAGAAAGAGAACTTGGCGACTTTACGACGACAGTATAAAAGTTCTCGTTTCTCATAAACTTTGCGCCGTTTCTGATTCTTTTATTCGACTTTTGAGCTATGTTTTGCAATTAAATAAACTCATTTAGGATGTTTTCTTTTAGTAATTTCAGTTTCGTAAGTAGCAGATACAGCAGCACTTTGGCTTGTATCAAAATCGTTTCGCTTTTCTATGCCGTTGTCTCGTGTTTTGACTATAGTTTCGCGTGCCATCCCCCATAAATTCTTATCTTTCACGCTGGCAACCAAGTCGTGGACGAGATATACATATCGAGAACAGACTCGAAGACAGACAAAGCGCAAGACGCGAGAGAAGGGGAAATAGAGAGAGGGCATCTCGTGGTATGGATAATTAACACGAGTCGGCTTCCCGCGGTTCGTTCTATATTTGCTCGAGCGCGCGGGACAAACCAAGGCCAGAAGGCAACGGGATGGCGAAACTGCTTTCCACCATTACGGCATAACAAAGTGAAATTAGGGATGCCCTGTAAGGATATTTATAAAAGAGTTAATTAAGAGCGCACCGAAGCCGCTTGAGAGATATTGGATTCTTGTACGAAAATTTCCCCATCCAGAAAATCATCCCCTGACTTTCTCGTTTCAATTTGCTCAAAAATATGAGCGCGCTTGTAAAAAAAAAAGTTCTTTTTACTCTTTAAATTGATTTTTTAATATTTTACGGGAACTTTTGAATTAATTCTCACAACGCGTTCCGCGTTTATACTCTCTCGCTTTGCGCGAAATCGAAAACCGTCACGAATTTAATTTCAATCTGTTTAATTGAATAACTTGACTCTTTGATTAGAGGCGGTTATAAATTACAGGCGACGTTGATATACCTGTTTTTCTATGCAAAATTGGTTATTGGTTTCTTTGAGTTATCGCTATATTATAATATTTCTCATTTGAAAATCTCGCGTAACGATGCGTATCTGAACTAGTAAGAAGATTAAAATGAAAAATATTACTTACCAAAAATATTACTAAACCAAATTTTTATCTCAATATTCAATTAAATACTGCCAACACTCTTTTTTAGCATACGTAACTGAAATATTTTTGCAGAAGTGCAATATGATTCTTGTATTAATATTTTTTGTATAAATATAAATATTTCTGACATTACATACACGCATGTATTTTTTTTTTTTTTTTTTTTTTTTTTCTGATATTAATTAAACGTATATGGAGAGCTGCATTTCGACACATAAGGTAATCATACATTACGCAAAATCTCCTTAGCGCCGGAGTTGTTAATATGCATGTCGTAAAATCTGGTATTCTCGGTGCACCGCTAGACTCATTAATAATACCTACTTAACTAATTCGCCGTTACGCTCCGGTGGTCCAGCTTACTTGGCGCGTAGCCTTCATTTGAGAATCTCGCAACAGTGCAAAACCACTTTAGGTTTTGGCCTTATCGCGACTTTGGTCATTCGGAACGAGATATTTCGTCTTTATAATGCCGCCGTTGCGTTTTACATTTATTTGTGATTTATTTTTTGTTCTTACATCGTCTTTACCGCACGGAGAAGCATAAAATAAATATTTTAATTGAAATTCTTTAACGCGATAATCTGATGCGGATGTACACGTATGTGCGAAATGAGATCGTCTGTTCGTCGATATATCGACGTATCAATTAGTCGACACTGAACGCAAGCGTACGCATTGCATTGTTAATTATCCTACTAATTATGACCATTCGAATTATAACCGAGATATCGATTAGCCCGTCGGGCTACATTTTGGATGTCGTTTTTAATTATCAAAAAACAAGAACACGCCGTTATTGTGTATATGGTCGAAATCCGAAATAGGGTTTTTAGCATACTTTTCAATATACGGTCAATCTTAGAATCGCTTGTGTTTTAGGCTTTGACCATAACATATACAATATACACGTATATATAGGCCTGAATTTTCATCGCGTCTAAGTTCTAGAAACTCGGCGATGCGATGCGAGAGAGCTCGCTCTCTTCTCTCGTAAGCTTCGTTGATCTTCATCATCCGTCAAGACGTCTCGCTCCGTTTTCGCCACAGAGTCGCGGCGTTTGATCACGTTTCAAAGCCGCGCGTCGCGCACCGCGCACAGACCTTTAATAGAGGACGGCGAACCGGCATCGTCACATGGCGAATGTTATTCCCGGCATAAACGCGATCCTCCCACCTTGACGACGCGACGAAAACGAAATTCCCTTCCGCGGTAATCAGGTGCGAGATACGATCGGAACCTCAATATACAAGCCCGGTAAACACTCGTAACCGGAAACGCACGTCGGCGGCTGTTCGCGCGAAACGAGCGTCGAACGCGTAAAGAGACAACGCGCGAATGCTCGTAAAGCAGGTCGCATTCTTTCTCTCTCTCTTATTCTTTTCACCGAGAGCAACGAGACGGTAGTTTCGCCGTGCGCGCGAATACGACGCAAATCCGGACGGCCTCGTTAAATACACCGAGCACCACCGGAGAGAGAAGCCCGACACATGTCCGTGTTCGTCCGACGATAAAACTCTCTCTTTTCCCCCGGTCATGAAAACCATCTATCGATGAACGAATATTTACTTTTGACGAACGGTACTTGTGCCCCGTAGAAAAAGAATTGTTTGAACAGAATGTGGATGGTATCGGGCTCGGTAAATCCTGTTAACGAAATTCATGCTTTTCCTCGCGAGCGTGAAAATATATTTTACCGTACGTTCGCCCGGTGAGTTGAGATAGTTTGGCATTTTGCCTTCTGTGCAGAATGAAAGCAAAAAAAAAAAAAAAAAAAACGAACATTTGGGGAGAAAATGTTCTCCGTGAAATAGAAGTTTACGTTTAATGCAACTACAAACCGCCGTTATTAGCATAGATATTGCATAGAGCTGCCACAGTCGATACACTCGATGATAGCAGCACGTACTATATACGTGCATGTCCGCGTCGTGAATGTGCACAACGCAGTCGAGGAATCGCATTGTGATCTAGTATCGCGATGTTATAATCGCTAATCATAGATGTTTGTGCACGAGGAGGAGCCCCTTATTTTACTAGACGATCCTCGGATTGCGTACGCAAAGAAATTGCCAAAACTGTTTCTTAAACGGCTATATAGGAATATCGTAAAAGATATAACATCTAGAAACATCTACAATATCTATAATATCTATAATATCTAGAAACATACTATCACTGAGTTTATTTTGTAAGTTATTTCATCTGATTGAAAAATTTACTTATCTATTTTACACACATAAAAAAACGCAATGAAGGAATCGATGTATAAAAAATCATTAATAAAAGTCGAAAGTTGAAAGTTGAAAGATGGAAAATGTGTGGAGAACTACTGATAGGTTTCGTCAAGTGCAATGCACTGAGATTCGCGCATAACCATGCGGCGGCGATACCGCGGGAATCTTGACAAGTGACCTTGAGATGGACATCTCACGACAAACAGAGAAGTTTTGCCTTTGGCAATAGAAGAGGAGACCGAATTAAGCATATATCGCACGAGTTACACCTACATGGCTTATTCCTGCGGATTACGATGCCGTCCACCGTTCTCAGAACACGACGCAATTGCGTAGTCGCGGCGACAGAAGAGAAAACAGAAAAGAAGATGAAGAAACGACAGACCAGACAAGAGGCACGAGCAAAGAGAGAAAGAGAGAGAGAGAGAGAGCTGGCGAGAAGGACGGCTCTACGAGCGAGTCGCATGAGTCTTCGCGGCCGGTGACCTCTGCCCCTCCTCTTTCCCGACCTCCCGCCACCTCGTATTACCCGTACACATGCAGTGTGTGCTAAACGCCACCCACGCCACTCGCTACCATCACCATCACCACCACCACCACCACCACCACCACCACCACCATCACCACCACCACCACTACCACCACTACTACCACCATCACCACCACCACTACCACTACCACTACCATCATCACCACTGGTGACAGCGCCGACGGTTTCCATCACCTCCCGGTGCAAGCGAGCGCGCTCGACGATCCATCTCGAAGCTGCTCGCCCTGAGTATCGGCCTCGCCACCCCCCATCCTGTGAGTGGCGCGTGGATATCGTCACCCTTCGCGCGTCAATCGCCACTGCCGACTGCTCGTGGCGCAGTCGGCCTGCCTGACCTGACGTGCGAGCGCAAAGGGGGATGTTGTACGAGCGAAGTTGCGCGTTTTGCTTCACGCTCGGTCAGTCAAGAACACAAGAATTAATCGCTTCACTTCACGTTCGCGACGCGACGCGTCTATGTTAAGAATTAGGCAAGCCGCAGATTTGCTAAAAATGGTTTTTCTTTATTTTGATAATACGACATATAAATATCATCAGGGCACTTGCAGAATTATTGAGAAACTCGCAGTTACGTAAACTATTTGCAGACCCATTTCCTACGATTCAGTTTAAGTTCACAAGAAGAAATTCGACCGATTTGCAATCCATACGAATCTTTGGACTCAAAGACTTTTGCACATATGTGTATAGATGCAGTGAATATGTCGGACAGAAGAAGAGTCAGTAGTATAGCTGTCACAATTGTCAGACAATCTCTCTTTTTCCGTTATGATCTACTACTTGATTTATATTTTATAAAGGTTTATGATTTTTGTGCAATATCTATCACATCTTCTTACAGAAAATATAATTTATATTAAAGTTTTTTTTTATTCAGAATCTGTGTCACTCTGCGCAATACTTTGTATTATAATAAACACCCTTTATACCAGGACGAAATTCTATTACCTACTTCTTATCTCAGAGCGTAAAACCGGAGAGTAAAACGGAATATTGAAGGTGACTGCCCTAACGACACCGCCGAGTTAATTCTGAAACAGACCTCGGATCGATAATGAGACTGCTTCGTGGGAGGGGAAGGAGATGTATCCTATCTACACTTGGGTTCTAAAAACCGGATAATTCTCCAGGTATCGTCGGCATCGGGGTGCGGTAGTCACGTGATCACGACAGATCCACATAAAGCGAGGAGGGTGGTCGAAAGAGACAGAGTTTCGTGAAGAATTTGAAGGCCGCACGCGACCACCGCCTACGTCTTTGCCTGTTCGTGCTATAACTTTCCACCGTTTCTTTTCTTCCCCGTCGGTTTCTTGAATGCCATCTGTCTCCTTCGTTCGCGCTCGAAGCTTCTGTTCGCCGTTTCCTCGACCTGCCCTTCCTCCCCGCCAGTTCTTTCGCTTTAGTAATGACCTTCCTTCCTTCCTTCCTCTCACCGATGCTCCGAATCGTTGGATTGCTCGATTCGAAGTATTGCCGAGAAAGTACCGCTACATAGGCGTCGCTCTTCGGGGAACCGATTGTAATTATCTTATCGTATCTCATATTTCAAGATTCTTTTTCACGGAAAGATAACGCAATTTTATACACGTATGCTTATCTGTAAGAAAATTTGATTAAAACTCTTGATTTAAAATTTAAAATTTTAATAAAATGGTGACAATATATATTGATTATAAAGAAAACATACATATATATATTACATCTACACTGTAATACATCGACTTTAAGTTTCAATTTTTCGACAGGCGTTATTCCGTATTCGCGCGCGATATTTCCATAAAACTGATATAAATATACCAACGTACGACGCGCTGCCGTCCATTGTTGCAACAACTTTGATTGCTGTTACTCGGTCAGCGAAAAAAATACGTACACGTTTTTTTACATTGAATAATATTTACAAAATATCGATTTCACCTGCGGCACGTAACGCAACTGTTTTTTTTTTTTTTTTTGCTTTTTTTTTGTCTTTGTTACTTCTCTTCGTAACACTACAAAAACTCGATTTCATAATTCCGGTCTTTCGATGATGCGACGTCTGTGAGCTCCCCCGTCACGGCGTTCCACGTATTGAAAAAAGAAGAATGCGCTTACGTGCTTACGCGCTCCGCAAGAAACGCGCGGATTCATGAAGCGCACGCAGGCGCCATCGGCCCGCGAGAAATGCACGCGCGACGCGGGCAGCGCTATAAGTGGCTAATTGTCACGCACACGTGTATGTATATATGTACATCGAAAGGGAAACCGTGAGAAGAAAGGCGGACGAGTATGAAGTCAAGTCAACACGTTCTCCAACCATACCGCAAACCTACAAAAATAAAAGAAAAATAAACTCGCTAATTGACGCTAATTAGCGATTAACTGAATCACGAGATTTTTTCTTCTTTCTAGCAAATTGCAGAAAATGAAAAACAAGATGTGATACGAAGGATACGAGAAATAGTGAGAAAGAGCAGAGAGAAGTCACAGAAAAAGCGGAACGAGTATATAGATGGGACAGATATAAAAATCATTACGGTATTTCCACTTTTTTTACCTGGGAAAACCTTGAAAACCCGAAGGTTCTTTTATAGTCCTAGCGCGTCTTTGGTTTTGTGGCAAGTCATACCGAACATGAACGTTCGTGACGTTCCTTGTTGACAGTCAATTAGTGACACGTTAGTCACAATTCAAGCGGAAGATAAGCACGTCGGAGACTAATGTTCTTGTCATGACAGCAAGTAATATACTTATCAGAGAGAACTTATTCTAATGTTGCAAAATATCTATAACGTAACGAAGCTTTATTACATGTATCACGACAGATTACTATAGAGAGCAGGATTAGCTTTGAGTGACATCGGCACGAGCGGTTCCAAGAGACTTTCAGATGTAGCATTGCGACACGAGTCGCCACTTCACAGTCGCGAGTTAACGCATTCGCCAAATGACTAGTGGAAAAGCAGACAAGAAAATAGTGAAACGAAGAGGTCGGGTTACGTTGTGAGAGAAAAACGCTTGAATACAGTTTAAGCAGGCGTGCAGCCAACAGAACGCAAGCAAGGGTCGACTGCAGGCGTTGATATTCTTGTGTGGAAGAGCCTCGGTATGCACATAAATATGTGTATGTGTGTGTGTGTGTGTGTATGCATACTTGTGTGCAGTGTATGTGGCGCATGGGACTTCTCCTGATCGATATTACCGTGGTGCACGCCCGTGCTCTTGCGTGCACGACTGTTGTGTTAGATACGCGCGTAGCCTTCCGAAATTGTTAAATCCGAATCTGATATCTTCAAGAAAAATTTAGAATAGAAAAATTTACACTATCCTATTCCGGGAATAGCAGAAAGCTTTGCTTATATTCGTCACGGTTCACACGTGTGTACAATTTATTTTCTTTAAATTTCAAGGAAAAACACACACAAAATAACTTATGTATTATGAGCAAACTTGTTCAATTATTATTGTGCAAATCCAAGAATTTTTCAGAAATCGATCCTGCTATATATATCGCACTGCCTAATCGTGGCATTCCAGTTTCTGCGCCCAGCATGCCTTCCGGCGTCGCGAGGACCGAGCGGCGGGATGCCAGAATTGCGATCGCGCTTGTTGCGCGGATGACGACGGAAGGGATTAATTTTCATTAGCTCGTCTGTACGTGCGTGCGCATACATTTATTGCGCGCGGCGATCACTTCGAGAAGAAATCTTCCAGATATGAAATCTCTCAGTCTGCTTAATCTTTAGTTGTGATTTCTCTCCGTGAAATCTACGTTATACGGTGCGATTGACGCCTTCAACGTAATTAACAATTTTGATATCGAAAGCATTTTGTTATCGAAAAGTCGGATGTAAAAAAATGCGAATTGATTGCAAATCGATTGCTATTAGAATTGAATCGAATTCACGCGGTGAATTTATGCTCTTCGTTTAATCGCAAATGAAATACAAAGTAGCTCTAATAGATAGAAATGCAAACTTCGAGGTCGATAATTGAAGTGGCAATGACGCGCATCAGCCACTTGTCCCAGACGTATCACACAGGTCTCTCGTCGCCAGGCGTAGTTAATCGGTAAGCTTCGAAATGATATTAGCCAATCAAATCGAGTCCTGTGTGTACCTAACTGGAATGGATACGCGGGGTAAAAGGAGTCGACGCCTCTCTCTCTCTTTCAGATGAAAGTGCAATCAGATATTAGTGTAGAAAAAGCAGAGAATTACCGAGGAGAGAATCGGATCTATGTATGATTGATTTGTCACCAGAAAGAAAGAGATTAAGTTTGTAAAGTGATATATTACGCTCCATGACAAATTTGATGTAATTTTTATCTACATTGTTTGAAAATTCTAGTATTAAATGTGTAATCACTCTTCTTCTGCGTGTAGTAATGTTGTAATAATTAGTTTCATTGTGTTTGCAAAAGATATTCTGCTTTTTGTATCTATGTGCGATTAAGCCGGTATTCATAGTCGAATCTTATATTTAAGATCGTCTTAAGTTTATCTTCAGATTCTCTGCAGTCAATAAAACTCGTACACCATCTGAAGATAAACTCAAGACGATTTTAAATTTAAGATTCGACTATGAATATCGGTCTTATAGATTTAATATTGTGTATATTATAATGTTTATGACGAAGAATTCGAACTATGTGTAAACAGAACTTGTAGAAGAAACAACTTTTTTTCTTGTCACATTATTGTAAATTACATCGTCTACATTTTAAAAGTTATGATTGTGTCAAGCGACATTCTTGGATTATATTTCAAACGATAACGTTTAACGTTATCAAAATCGATCGATATACTCGTTTTAAGAGTCTTCAAATCATGATAGCGATGAAAAACGAGGATGCAAACAAGAGAGAGATGAGCAGAAAAAGAATTTATCGGCAGTTTGAGAAGGAAAAATCGCTCGTTGAAAAATTCCTTGCGAAAATAAATCAGAGCAAAGCTGCAGACAAACTCTGAGATATGCAGGATAAAGAGATCTGACAAAAGTATGATTAACAAAACTAAGACGAAAGAGAAAGAAGAATGAGGTTTAGACGAATGCGGCACAATGTAGCGAAAGAGAAAGAGAAAATTTCGACCTCTCATGCGCGCGAGAGAGAAAGAAGATGCGAAGAGTAGCGCTGTTGGCTGTGGCTCCCCGATATCGATTTCCGATAGACGGCATTTAGTGCTCTGTATATTCTGTCTGGTCCCTATACGTGTCTGATACGAGGACATATACGTACCCGTGATGGGCACGACACTGTGATACGCAGCCAGCAGGAGCACCAGAGGAGAATGAGGGGAAGAGGAGGGGAGGGAGGGAGAGGGAGAGGGAAGGGGAGAGATAGAGAGAGACCGTGGGCGCTGCAAATTGCAGTCAAGCGGCATACAAGGTGACGCAAAGGGAACGGCCGATGCGTTCCCGATGAACCTCGGAGGCGAATGACCCTTTCGCGTAGCAATTAGAGAGACCCCCGAAGACAGATTGAAGCCTCTGATGTCAGTAGTGACGAAAGTGGCAGGATATAGTGTGGAAAAAAAAACATACAAGAATTATCGCTTCCATGCCAAAACGTGCATAAAGCATTAATTTTGATTTCATTTTTGTTTCTGTTTTTTATAGATGTAAAAAAAATAGTCACCAAATATCAATAGTCACTGTATAAGACGAAAATCGTCGTCGTCGTTCCGAATTTTTTTTTCCAAAACGTCGTGAGTTTTTTATGTTTATACAATTCCTTGCTTCATAGTCTCTCTTCATGGTAATCTCAGTCTCTTCATCACTGAGAACAAATGTTCGATTTCTCGATCGTAAGCTACGGCACATCACGGATCGTGACACGGTTTACACACAGAAGGGTCTTCTCCTGCGGATTGAAAGATGCTCTCACCGGTGTATACCGGCTGGTCGTGCTGCCGGGGTGTAATTAGCCCGCACAATAGCGAAGGTGCCAGTAAACTCCTCATTAATCAAAACCTCCGCTTCCAAGAGAGAACCCTGCCCGTCCTCACCTTGCGCGTGCGCGCGCACGTTAGAAGAGGAAGGCACGTATTAATTATTGTTCGCGATTGGCTTTTGTTTATCTCACCAACATTCTCGTCTTTTCACCACCTCGTTCCCGTCGTTCGCGGATAGTTTTGTGTTTTACGACCAAAAATCTTCAACGTTGAAGCGGCGCTTCTTTAATCGCCGATCGATAAACTATCTCGTCTAATCACTAATCAACGCAACGCTTACAAAAATGACAAGAGTTTTCACAATATCGCAACCCTTCTTCTGCCGTCAGAGCTTGATAATTATAAATATAAAACATCGACCCGCGCGCGCGCGTTTGTTACTTCAATCTCCGCGTTGCTTTTACCGTGTCATAGCGCTGCGTGAACCGTGCTCACAGATATCTTACGGTACCTGAGTAAACTTGCCTCAGTTCTTGACTCTTTGTGAACTTAATAGCGAAACAATAAGACCGACGCGCGAATTATCGCAGCCTCGATCGATCTGCAACATCGCTGTAAAATTTTCCATTTGTTTTTTATTGCAGCATTTCTTGATTACGTCGAGGACCAGCCAAGTCCATATTTTAAATAACTACAGATATAAACAACAGAAGGTGTAATAGTCGTAAATAATTATCGGATTATTTGCGCCGAACAGCAGATGTATTGACGATGATAAAGATCAAGAAGAGAATAAACTGTGTTCAATTAGTGCTACCAATTAGTAAAACCAGCGCCGATGGACTGCTTTGAACTATTTCGCGGAACAATGCGCGTCGGCACGATCGATTCTTTGGAACTTCTCCAACGCACGCGAGAGCACATTACGCCCGCCTTCGTCTAGCAACGGAGCTTTCGCGCTTCGTGTTTGTCACTCATGTGAACTATGTGATCCGTAATGTAGAATCGTGACAATGTCTCGAAATGTGGCAACTTGAAACGATTAAAGCAACAAAAGAAAAATTTTATATATTTTAATTTCATCAATATCAGATTTACTTCATACCTCGTACGTTAAGTGCAATATTGTAGAAACTTTTCTCTCAGCGCGAAACAAGGCAAAATGCTGCCTTGCTTACAAGGATGTCATCGCATTGTGCCCTATTTCGCTAGCGCGCGCACGCCACAGACATGTGGAAAAGCGTGTCCTTGCAAAGTTTCTGTCTGCTACTCTTCTGGTCAACGTTCCTCTACGTTCCTACGCTAGCTGGGTATCGACCGGGCGGAGGATGAGGCGCGATTTAATCCTCTGGGGGTAAAAGGGGGGCAAGACTGAGAGCGAGCGAGGATCGTCAAGAATGTTCGCTCTTATCATCTCAAAGGGAATATTGCCTTGTAAAGTAGTCAAGCGTGACAATCCTTTTACCGAAGAAGTCCGTAAATCAACTGATTTGTGAAGACTGGTAGTATTTACAAATGAAATAACTGTAATGGCAACGTAACGCGCATCAGTTTTGTAGAACCAAAACAGTTCATGAAATTTGTATTTTTTATAAATTTGCTCAGAAACATATATATGTACATATATGTAGCGCGAAAGATATTTTTGTCTTTAACAAAATTTATATATTAACTTCAGAATATCTTATTGTCAAATTATATAGTCGAGCTCGTTGTGCGGAAAAAATCGTAACGATACTGCACTTTGTAAGCAACGATTGCTGAAATTGAATATCTCGAGATCTTCGACTTTTCGATCGAGTCGCATTTCGCAGCCGCTCCGAAGGAAACTTTCGACTACTCGCTAGTCGGCAAGCAGTAATCCTCTCAGGAATATTCCTGCCGGGTGCTAGTCGTCGCCATCACCGCCGTCGTTATCGCGGCACAGTAACGATCGTCGACGTTAAAGTCACGGGAGAGAGAGAGAGAGAGAGAGAGAGAGAGAAGGAAGAAAGAGAGTAAGACGAAATAGAATAGAGAGAAGAGTGAGGTGCGCGCGAGTGAGATGAACAGGAGAGGAACAAGAAGAGATATGGTAGAGCTGAGGAGGGACAACGCATAAGGCAGGGAAGAGTGAGCTTCTCTCGTGTGTGTAGGTGTGTCTGCCGGAGAGTTCCGCGAGGGAATGTTAATTAATTAGCGTTGCGGCATTGATCATGCCGTTACTTTGCACTGTGCTGCGTTCTACACACCGACACACCATCATCATCGCTTGTGAGAGAATCCACTCTCTCTCTTACTTTCTCTCTCCTAATCCTTGCCTCCTCTCTTCTCGACGGCGCCGTTTTCTATGCCGCCTCCATTAACCGTCGGCGCAGCCGTCGCTAATGGCAAAGTACGTGGTACTCGCCACTGTCGACATCGTCGACGTTGACGTCGTCGTCGTCAGATGCGTTGTCGGAAAAGCACTCGTCTTGAAGGACTCTTCCGTCGACTATCCCAAGCTGCAGTTCGCTCGTATCGGCAAAACGGCGTGTTGTGCTCGCGCGCATACACATGTACAGATATGTATCACGCGATGTGAAAATTGTTGCACGCAAAAGCGTTATACACTCGACGATATAAAGCACATCGATGAAGTAAGCTCAGAATGAACGACGATGAAGTGCGATTTGCACGGCCTCTGTATAAAAGGGCTCGACCGTTGTTAGCTATTTTCATCAGAAAGAAATCAAAGTTCTAAATCTTATGTTTTAATGCTATGTGATAATCATCTTTACAAATATTAATTATTTATTATCGATCACCTATGTCCACACACACGAAGAAAATCGCAATGTTATGTAAAGAATAAACAAAAATGAAGCGGCAGTCCTCCCAGACGCGACGAATTACGCGAGCAGATCTGAGAGAAAGAAAGAAAGAGAGAGAGAAAGAGAGAGAAAAAAAGCAAAAAGAAAAAAAGGGGGAACGGAAGTACCGCCCGGCAGGACGATCGTTTTTTTCCTGCGGAGATTTGTGTCAGCTAGAGAACGGCAAGGTTCCGCATGGTGGTATGAGCTCGGTACGGAACCACCACTCCGTTTCAGTTTCCTACGTCTATACAGCCGTCCACCCACACACGAAAGAGCATCTCTCCCTCCGCACACATCCTGGAATGCCGCTCAACCACTCCGTTCGCATCTATGTGCCGCCCCACCCCGCAGCAGGAGCGACGGACGGGGAGAAGGAGTTGCAGGAGCAGACGGGGGCAGGTGACGGTGTAGGCAGAGTCCTCGCCCCGAGAGATCTCATCATCGCGCTACCGACGAGAAGGAGGGAGAGAGAACGAGGGCAAACCCTCGGAAAAGTCAATACCTTCGGCCAAGATCACACCTTCGAAGTGCCTACTTTTCCGCCTTCGCTCTTTCAACCTGTCCACTTTTTCCATATCTCTCCTCGCGTGCAGAAATTCTGATTGCAGACAGTCTTTTATCCAAAAGTTATTTGCGGCAAGAGAGTGCATAATGGTTTTGTGAAAATAATAATTTTAATCTTTCACATTCGAGTCAAGAGAATATTAAATCATTTAAACTGCAATTATTCTCTTGCAAAATTTATCTTATGACGTCTGTGATCGATTATTGTTAGATTATTATTATATCCCTTATGAAAATTCTCTCAGAAACAATCTCAATATAAAAGTCTGTAAATAATATGAAGAATACTCACAGTAAAAATAAAAAATAGTTTACATCTTTGTCAAGTTTTAAGTCAATTTTCTTAAAGTACGTCTCTCTCTCTCTCTCTCTCCAGATAGTCTAATTTGTGTGACTCGTCGCATTCGAGACGCGTCGCTTACTCGATTCCAGGTCGTTGCATCGCAACACCTGATACGCAATCCGTTACATCTCGCGCGAAGTGGCCGCATAATAGGAATCGGATACTTTGGTCGCGGTCGCGTCGTATCTCGACTACGTCGCGATGTATTATCTGAGCATACAACTACAAGAAGAAGAGTCGTGCGCGCGGCGCACCGGCGGCAAATCACCTTTGACCCAGATTAGAGATCGCAGACAAAGATGCAGTCGTATAGGATGTATTAGGCTGACGCGATATTCGAAATTATATTGGCGTAGTAACGTTCGTCTTTAATTCATCCCCGTCGCCAAGTACGCGCTGGTTTGTTGACGTATCAGAGTGAGACTTTTCAATAGCATCAATAGCGCTTTTCGTTTTTTTCCTTTTTTCCTTTTCTTTTTTTCTCTCTCTCTTTTTCAAAAAATGACAAGTACTCTTTCAATAAGACTTTCTCACTTAAATCTGCGACTTTGCGTAATAAAAAGTGTGTGTTTATCACTCATATTCCTCTTGAATACTTCGAATCTTTTTAAAGTATCGTTGCCTCTTTTCCACGACGCTGATTTTCGGCTATTTGTGTCGCAACTTTGTCAATTCAAGATCATACATCGATACAGGCGCGTGTTTATTCTAGTAGAATAAGTATTCGTAATAATAAATATATCTCAGAAAATTTTACTGATAATTGACACGATAAAACTTTATTCGTCTTATTTGTTAAATTTACGCGTAATGTTATTTGTTACTACACAAATGTATAAAGCGGAAATACGAAGCGTTTAACTGATGTGTGAAACTTCGTTCGATGCTAATAACTTCTGAAACTCTCGCTTTCTCGATCTCTCAACGTACATTGAGGAGCTATATGGAGACGGTTGTTTGAAACGCGGCAAGTCGAAACATTAATTTCAAATCGTGGATAAATGTTTGCTTACCCGGGCGTACTCGGGTTACGCTGAGGTTACCAGGAGGGTGGCAGTGCCAGGATAAGCCGAGGGTGCTGCCGGAGGATGGTGCTGCTCACAGTGGCAAGCTATACGGATCCGGGAAATCATGCATCTTCGAAGGACAACGAAAGGGACGGCATGGGGACATCAAGCAAGAGCGAAAGGAAAGGGTAAAGAATTGTACTACGTCTCAAGTGCCAACTCCTTGGAGTGGTTTATATGGAACAATCGTTAAACGCTCACGCTAGGGTAGCTTTCGGCGAAAGCTATTAACGACCAGTATCCCTGGGATGTAACACTGATTCTTGATGTTCTCTAAACATAACTACTATAACCAAAAAAATGTTTGAGAACTGTTCTGCTGAGTCGTGAAGCATCTTAAGCAGTTTGAGTGTTTTTTTTTTTTTTATAAAACAACCATTTAATATTGATAAAATAGCAATATGTGTTAAGTATATTGTAAGATATAGTAATGTAGAAAACGAGAATAGTATATATGATTAAAAATAGTATATATGATTAAATTTAGTTGAGTTGTATCACTCGTACTCTTACGTATACGAAATGCGCTAATACAGGAAGAGTCATCATCACATATCGAAATCATGAAGCAATAAAAATGAGATAGGTAACGAGCGTTATCGTTGACGGCATGCGCGTCAACGCGTAGCAAAATATTTCGAGCAAGTAGGTCGTAAGAACTCCTAATTAAACGCTCGAAAATACGCCACGTGCGTGTATTTCGGGATGGAGCTGGTGCGTGAACGGCGACGAAAAGATGTCGAGTTCATTGCACGTCGACTGACAGTAAATATCTTCAAGAAGAATTAAACAGAGAATTAAAATTTTATAAACACATAGTTTTATAAAATATATACAAAAAATATTAAACTTTTATATATCAAGGAGAAATTTATATATTTACTTTTATATATACTATGTATAAATGTAACGCGCTGCTCTTATCAACGGAGCAATGTTTTAACATGTAGATATATCTATGTATACTGTTAATATACAGTGTACACTATTGTTCTAGTTTGCGAGATGATGAGAAGCACGAAAATAAATGCAACAGTGTGGCCTTTGCGGCAGCCAACTTGCACGCGCATGTAGTTAATGAAAATTTCGCGTAACGATAATAATTTTAATAGGACTATGTCGGTGGACGATGTGATTTCATTGAATCGACATTTCGATAATTTTGAATTCCATCCGGACTCGTGCAATACATTAGTGGTTAAGAAACAGCGTAAATAAAATTTCGCAAACAAAATATTTGACCTGTCGCCAAGATCAGAAAGCGTGTTTGCACGATATAACTCGAGTTGTGCACGCTTATGTCTGCCATGTGTATTGCGGTACACATTGATAATAATACTTTCAAGTTCAATGCATAATTATCTAACCAAGAAATATTCTTTATATCAGACCAAAAACAGCCACGCATTTGTAAAACCAATAACATACTCCTCGTTACATGTTTATCATGTTAAGAAAACTCATGATTTAAAATACACATCAAGCTTCTAAACCTACAATCCGGAGTACATAACGTTCGTGTACGAAACGCAAAACTATCTTGGAGACGAAATTGAAGGTTCCGTCTTCACGAAAAAGTTCTTTTAAACTTTCCTAAAAAACGCAATCTGCAGTTTCTCACAAATTCTCAAAAAGTTTCGATTATACTTGTTTGCATAATGTAAAAGGAACTTCCTGTACCTTTCAAAACTTTATACGTATATATCTTTGCCATTAAATATACTTCTCGTTTTTTGGTAAATTTTTCTGTTTCCTTAATCGAGATTTTATATTAAGATTTAACATATAATAATTTATAATAATGTTTATATTAAGATTTAACATATAATAATTTATGATAATGTTATGTACACACTATTATCTTTTTCTCGAGCACATAAGAACACGTGAAATCAAAAAGACGGAATAGCTTGATAAAGGAATGAACTTGACGTTGATCGATAAACACTATGCAAATAATCTACGCAACTTGAATACAGAATTAAGTACTTGAAAAATTAATTATGTTTCACAGGCGTTTATATTATACATATGATTTTCCATGTGACTCATCGTGTGTCTTTTGATATTGCATCGCTCGCCGATCGTGATTTCATAATTACGTTCACTGTTAAGGAGATTCAAGTATCTACTGTAACTTTCCTGAGCACAGAATCGATTTATATCGGGGTAAAGCTTTGCGTAAATAAGCGATTCTACGAAGATGTTCGAGGAGCATGCATATGCGATAAGAGACGATCGAGACGAATCAATATGTACATATTGATTTTTTCCGATATTCGAACGAAAATCGTGTTTAGAACAAAATTGCGGTAACGAGTTGTTGAACAATAGTGTATATATCATATATTAATTATATACGTACATCTGATATTTGATGCTAAAACATCGCACTTGTTGATGTGCAATATAATATTGTTCATTAGATGCACGGCTTTTGCAATAAACGCAACAAAAACAACGTTATCTCACAAGGATTTATATAACACGGAAACTACGTTAGTAAGTATAGAAAACGATGTCGTGGATTCCCCTGGGACGATCGCTAGCTTATCGAACAATACCGCTAACGACGTAGTCAGTACAACCATTAGCAAAATGAAAGTTGCACCGACTTTAAGCCTAACTTATGACTTTAATTATCGCGCGACCATTATGGGCGACTTCAAACTCTCTTCATAAAACTTACGAGACACGTAATATACTTTACGTTTACCGGGGAGTTAATATATGACATTGCAAATTTTTATTGCGCGTTGCTAATGTAATATACTGTAAGAAAAAATGGAGCTCAGTGGAAAACATCGCGGAATAAAGATGGAAAGAACAAACGGCTTTTCCTCCAAGCTTATGCATAACTCGGTGCGCACTCGGTGCAATGCAGAGATGGCATTTTAATTGAAAACGTTATCCGCGATACAAGTCCCCGGCTAACATTTTGCGCTCGGCTTACTCTCCTATTTTAATAATGCGTTGACGCGACGAGAATAAACCGTGAAGCACCCTTTCAATTGTTCACTTTCCTGAATTCAATATATTTATTTGCACAAACTTTATTATTATTATTAGAGACACGTTCCTTTTCGCAAGTTTCAGATTTTTGATAATTAAATCGAATTTAATTAAGAATTAAAGATTTTATTATTATAAAATATATACCGTCAGTTTTTTGCTCTTCTCCGTCAAATTACTTCTTTTGCTTTTGCGTTACGCGTTCCGGTTAATATGTAAAATTTCACTTTTTATATATGTAAATTATATCTAATAATTATGTCGTGCGGAATGACTTACCGAAAGCCACTCCGTGAAATTTCGTTCGGCTTAAATATTTATTGAAGCAAAGGGAAAGAAGAGAAAAGGGAGAAAGAGGGAAGAGAAAGAGAGAGAGAGAGAGAAGAGAACAGGGATTTAACCAAGGTTGGGGCGCACAGCACAGACACAGGCGACGAAGAAGAGAGATACACGGCGCCGAGTCGTTTTAAAATACATCTGGGAGACGGCGGCGCGCTGCTTTCAGAGGAACGAAGAGCTTTGCGCGTACGATGGAATGGCTCTCGCGGTATATGACTGCGAGATGAACGACGAGACGAGATAGACGAGCGTCGGGCAGAGAGGCAGACAGAGAAGAGAGAACGAACGGCAGAAGAGACCGGACGTAAAGGGAGATGCATTGTTTACAGTAATGAAGGCGTAAATAAGTGATGAGTCGAGCGACGCATCGATCTCGCTAGCCGAGCCTTGCTGTGTAGCACTGTGTTCCCCCCCTCCTCACCCCTCTTTTCAACCACCGGCGAATTCGCGTTGTCCCCGCGCTATACCTTCGTCATCCGCAGAACGCTACAAAGGACGCGGGTTTACCACCTTGCGCTCTCGGTTTAATAACTTTATTTTTGATATCTAGCAAACTTTTTACCGAATTATGATTAGAATCAGAATTATTATTTCGCGGCGAATATAAATATCACGATAGCAGTAAGAATGTGTACTACCACGAACAAAGTCTGACGAAAGATACAATTACATGTATATATGATGTGAACTGAATGTAGATATCGTAAGTTGAACGTATAGAATTTCAGATAAAAATATTTATTTTTCATTAGGCGATATCTGCTTAATGACGATAGCGTCGATAATTTACATTATCTCTAATTTACTCACTCCCACAACTAGACGTAATATAGATTAGTGTATACAGACAGATGAAGAGAAGAATAGTGTACTGTAGAAATGAGCAAATGTATCATGAAGTGTTGTTCGCATAAAGATATTAGATATATTATTTTTACTTAATTAATTCCTAAGGTATGTGCATATTTAATCATAGCACAATTAGATCGATCAAGCGTATTCGTAATAAAATATTGTTTTGTAAGTAAAAGATACACGGTTAATATTTTCATTTGAATACAAAAAATATAAATGAGAAAATAATTATTTTAGTTGAGAATTATGCTAACGTGTAATCGTCTGAACGAGAAGAGTTTCGACGACGAATCCGAAAATATTAGCTCGCTGGATTTTGCAACCAGCAGCGCGCAGGTCGTCGTCGTTATCATCGTCGTCGTCGTCGTTGTTGTCGATCGATTTATCAAGTTCGCGTCTCACGAACATATTCACTCGATTAAAAGCGTGCATTCGGCACATACTGAACATGTATGTTTTTAATCTGCTTTCGACGTATCGAACCTGTCGTATATATTCGTGCCGTACACAACAGGATTGAGAGAGTTAAGTGTAGAGCTTCCGTCAGTTCGATTTCAAATAAGCAAACGAACGGATTCCAACACATATACAACACACACATGTGTGCATCGCGAGTAAAATTAACATTTATTCGATTTTCTACTTATACAGAGTCGCGCTTCATATTTCATGGAATCGACTGTCGCGTAATCTTTTCCTCCGACACGCGCATTTTGTATCATTTACGTCTCGTGTAATACGCATATAATGTGTCGAGATTATCGACATGAAAACTTTTAGAAAAGTAAGAAAAAATATACAGTTTTATACACAATTATTATCTGAATATACGTGATATAACGATGGATAGACAAAAGCGTAATAAGTATGTACATATCGTAATAACATACATTATATATATGTATAATGTACAATTTTACATCATAATAACCGTATAATTTTACTACGTGTCAATATACAAAAAAATTGCATTATTATATTGAGAAAAAATAAATTAATATTTTGGTAACAGACTTTGCTAATTAAAAATGCATAACCAGCGATGACTATTATACGACCGACGATTATTTAAGTAACTGTGAATTACAATCAACAATGCATCTTAATAATCATAAAAAAAAGTATCGCTGTCATTGGACTACACTTATACGTATTTAAATTATCTCTTCTCCATTTTTCATCTTTACGAAAGAACGATTCGTTCTATCTTATATCTGAATTATCTTGACTCGATTTTAACAAATTTAACAATCGCGGAAACAAAAGCAATGAATCATCAGAGTTTTCTTTAATTTCGCAGCGAGTGACAGTTAATTTAATCTCTCATTTTCTTTTCTTAGGTTGTTTTTTTTTTTTTTTTTTAAAGTTTTAATCTCTTGAGATTTTCAAATAGAACAAACTTTTATATATACAACCTGTGTGTGTGTTATTCCAAATAAATATTTAATATAACCAATTATCAATGACGAATTGCGAGATATTGATATAGAAACGCATTATGAATATTTCAATATTATTGAGGCATTTGCAAGTATCTCTATGATCACGTGTCAATGTGTCACGAAGTCTCTGCGCGACCGATGATGATCGCCAAAGAGATCAGCATTGAATTGTGCTTGTCACGCTCCATACAGGAAGACAGTCTCTTTGGTATCATCGGGAGCATCTTGTCGCCGTTCGCCACAGCTAATTATCATATCTTCGTGCGTCGCTCGTATGTAAGAAGTGTGCGTAGAAACGCATGCAAGACGAAAGAACGTTGAGACAACTGAACAACGAGAGTCGCGACACTTGATTCATTGTTGAGTCTGATTTTTGCGCGAAATCTATTGCCGTCACACAATGCAAAACATTGCTGAGAAAACTTAAATCGATAAGGAGACTCGATTATCTTTCTGTTGTGTCTCCGGTTAAAATAAAAATAGAAGTGATGTAGTTTCTTTTTTTTCTATAACCGATTATTGCGACAAAATTGTGAATATAATGCCTCTTTAATTTTCCTCGCGGCTGTATGTGTAGGTTCTCATATTACAAAAACTGTCGCCGAATAAGAACATTTTGTTGAATTCTGTATATACATGAATATTTTAATCACACAGATACGCGGAAACGTATTATACTTTTCGAGAATAATCATCATCAACGATTTTAAAACTGACCGAAATTCTTCTAACACAACGCAAAGTGGTATCATAAATATGATATTAAGTATATTTTAAGTAACAAAAAAAAGAACAAATAGTAGAGAGAAAAAAAGCTGTGCGAGCCAATATATAAATTGTTCGTATATGTCTTTTCTTTATTCAAAGCCAAAAATTTTCAAACGTTCTCTCTACTATTTTATCTATCACGAGCATATCTTCAAATTAAAAAAAAAAAGAACTTTTTTTTGCAAAAAGATAACATATACTCCAAAATATTAAATTGTAAACGCGCGATTATCATTGATAATTGTCGGACTTGCGTATTTAACGTGCATGATCACTGACGCTTTTGACTCAACAGCGATCATCAGAAAGAAATGAAGCAAGACACGCGCGGGCGATAGCCATGTGATCGAGGAGAAATTAGTAGCTACTGCGTTAAAAATAGTTCGGTGGCGGCGAATGATTCCACGGCGGGGGGAAAAGGGAAGGCAACACCGAGCTAAATTCTTGATTTACAAGTGGAGCGGAAGTGGCTATCGCACAAAGCCGCGGTATATGCTCGTCTAAAATGCACTCGTAAACGAATTTTATCGTCGCTTACGCAAACAAGTAACCGAGCTTGTTGCGAGTGGAAAAATAAGAGGGGTTCTCTTATGGAAGGAGTCCCTTTTGTGTGACCGCTGTCGTTTGATAGTCAAATCACATAATATTCGTTCAAATATTATTTCAACAGTAACTTTGCGATAAACTTGAAGAACTTTGAGAACTAGATAGAATTTAGGATTTTTTGTTCTTTAAGGAATAAAGAGATTGATCTAATATTGAATTCTCTCTCTTAACATTTCTATTAGATATCCATTCGTATATTCATAGATTTAGATGCATCGAGTGCGTTATAAAGGATCGCTTGGACTGAAAGATCAGCTGAAAGAAGCGTTTATGAACGTAATATACCACATCGGTCAAAACGCGAGTTATTTGCAGTCATGCGATTGCATTCGGATTGTGGCCTCTTTTTGTGCCAAATACGAGGCAAGTGAATCAGAAGCATCGGTGAAACGAAATGGCCGGCGCTCTAAGAGAACAAGGCTTTATATCGTCCTTCCTCATCCTGTTTGGGAACGCACTTGATCCGCGCGCATCTATTATATATATATATATATATATATATATATGTTCTTCAATAAACTCTATTATTATAAAGAAATCTTAAGCGTGAGTTTTATAACGTCAACAGAAAATACGTCACAACTTGCAAGAAATCGCAATCCTGACGAGCACGAAGAAGCCTCACAAAGTTCTCTCTAAAGCGCGCTAGCGTTTACCGGCAATGGCGACATTAATACGTAGCGACCTATCTTTAGAGGCGAGCTAATCTCGGTGCGCGAGGAAAGAAACGCGGCGAGAAGCAATCGAAGCGAATACGCGCGCGCATGAGCATGCGAGCGCATCTCCGCGGTGGTCCGTCCAATACCGGCACATACGGTATCGCTGCGAAACACGATGAAAAAAATACGGCGTCTACGACGACGCGGTCGGAGTATGGGAAAATGATTTTTTTCTGGAAGACGAATTGCGATTTAAAAAGTGCGCGGCCACTACGCAACTTCACTACGTCGCTACACGGTTCCCTGTCGGCTACTATTTTTGAGAGATGTTTATCTGGCCTGGATCAAATATATAGTTATGAGTTCCAGAAGGCGCTCGATAGTTCTCCGAAGAGGTCACTATTGGCCGTCGCCGTCGTGCCGCGGAACACCAAAAATACGCGTGCTTGCGGTCGGGCTTGTCGACGCGTTCGTTCGGCTGCCGCGATATCCTCGGCGACGTGCCAGAGCCGAGCGATGGCTGCCGATACTCTCGCAATGAGAGAGGCATCTCTGAGAAGAAAGATTATAAACTCGCAAAGAATATCACATTTATTCAATAAGAATTTACACTTTTGACACATGAGAAATAAGAAGACAAAAATTATTAATAAAAAAGTAAATATAAAACACGAAACAATTAAACATTAATTATAAAATACGTATAATTTTACGTATCAAGGACTAGAAATAAAATATATTTTGTTGAAAAATTATGAGCGCAAGAGGAAGAGGAGGAGAGAGAGAGAAATTACTATAAGAAAGAGAAAGAGAGAAATTACTATAAGCATCAACACATAGTATCATACAAGAGAATGCATGACGCCATTGGATGTGCGTAATATACTACTTACATCGTTTATTTTACTTTGTCAGCCTTGTTATATATTTTTTTAGGAATATCGTCAAAAACCGCGTTTGACGAAAATACTCGCTGACGCGCTTTTGTGTTCTTTGATAGCAGAAAACTCGATAACATATCGTTTCTTTGTTGTCTACCTATAATAGTAAGTTTCTATATATGTATAGAAACTGACAAATTATGTGTTTTTCATTTACCATAGATCCAAATACATGTTTCAACAATATATTTGACTATGTACAATTGTATTAAAAACTGATTTAATATTAAAAATGAAAAAAGAAAAACTTATATTGTAAGTCCATCTGGGTGCAATATTCGTAGAATCATGCGTGCACGCTATTTGCAAATGGGGATGTTAATTTCCTTGAGAGGTACATTTACGGAAATCCTTGCGGAGCAAAGGCTAGTAATCCCCGTGAAATTATACCCGCTTGGCTCATTGGCAACAGTATCTATCATTCGCGGAACAAAGCATACGTGTATTCGCGTTTGTACTTCAAACAGCCATATACCGTGTAACGTCCTTAATATTTCCAACAAGTCATGCTTCAGCACTGCTCGGATTAACATACGTTGTGTACGCTACGTATACGCAAGTCATGCCGCATTCGATAGGCAGAGATTTTCTTGACTCTCTTGATAATCCCGCTGTTGGTGCTTTATCGAGCGACGTCGCATCGCGAGAAGCGAGGACTTGATCGGCGGTTGCAGAAACGGGAGTTAAAGCGAACATAAAAGTCGCGTCCCATTCACGCGCGTGTGTGTGCGTGCTCGCGAGAGCGCAGGGAATCACACGGATTCTTCGGGAACTCGTTCGTTCGCTCGCTCGCTCGAGACAATCGTGCCGCGAAGCCGCGTGTGCGGTATAGTTGTACTTGCGCGGTGTCACGGTCGAGTTAAAATTAGCAAGTCAACCGGATTCGTGCCGCGCCGGACGAGAGAGGTGCGGAGGCGCCTCTCTCGCATGGCGAACTCGACGCGCGGGCAAGCGCAGGCAAGAGCACAGTGGAACAATGACGAACGTTCGCGCGTTTACGTGTGCACGCATGTGTTTATCTGCGGTGCGTCGTGCACAGCACGTCCTTGCCTTGCCGCAAGCAATATTTCCACGGAATACGATGCGGCATGACGAACGCGCGTTGCGTCAATTCAACGATGACGATCGACGCGCGTCATAAGATCGGATCGCGATTGTTTATGCCAAACTTATATGATCGATTTACATTCGAATACCGTGACATTATTTGCATATATCATTCAATAACAAGGTAAAACTATAAAAAGTGCAGGTTAAAATACTACAATTGTAAATTCTTATATTCTTACATATACATATATCGTTACTCCTTTTATGTATAATTACATAAGTATCACACATGGGATTTTCAGTTTGTTGCATAGTGACACTTAGAAAGTCATTCTTTATGGTCACCAAATATTAAAATAAAATATTTATAAGTAAGATAAAAATTTGAAAGAATCCTTTAAGCAGGGAAATATATGTTTTAAACCTTTAACCTGCATTCCTCTAAAATTTGCGTTTTGGAGTTACGGAATTATATGTAAGAGTAACGATATACGTAAGAAAGGATTTCTTTCAGAAATAACAAATATACTTTTTTCTTAAAAAACAATATATGTGTGTCTTACAAGTAGTTCTAGAATACATTTGCAAAATGTACATGCGCGTTTTTTTTAAGGACATGTATATGCAAAGTATCTATGTTTCCGATGAAGATAATTACTAGCGTAACGCAGATTGACGTGTTCACACACACACACACACACAGGTTTCTGAGTAGGATTATGTATACATTACGAACCAACATAGCAACATCGCAGACTCTCGATGATTTTTTTTTTTAATGCTGTATTGATTGTGTGTTCGTCGAAAAAATATCCAAGATATGTATGAAAAATTATTCAATTATGCAGACAGAGCACGGGTGTTAGACATGACGTTATTAAAGTATCTCCGTTAATCTTTATGCGAACACGATATAATATATATATATATATATATATATATATATGTATCGTAAGTCAAATTTGTATCATTATGGAGCTTCATAATCGAGAAAACAGAATTCGCGCGACATTCACGCAAATATTGTTCTACGAAGAGAGAATGTTCGGTCGATCTGCCCGTAACTTAAGTATACGAGGACAGACTGTGCAGAGTCTCTCGATGCGCGATGTAGGTTGCAAACAGAGGGATATGGATATCGATTTCAGCGCGTGGTATGCACTAGCATTGTGGAATGCGTCTTATACATTATGCTCGATTGTGCGGGTGCGCGGTGGACAACGACGGTCGCTCATGACGCGCGGAATCTACGAGTCCTGTAAAATTGCAAACTATGTCTTACCGAGACAAGCACGCACTCTCTCTTTTTCTCTCTTTCTTTACAGAATATAATGTGCCTAAAAAAACGAAGTGTATTAAAAGACTATATATATGTATATATATATATATATATATATATATATATATATATTATATACTTCTCAATTTTTTCTATTTCAAGATAAAATTTAGATACAACTAGACCGGTATACAGACAATGTTGCATATAACTTCCCGTTTGCTACATTAAAACGTCCAATGCTCTCGAGTCGACCGAGAACCAGTCTCGATAATAAGACTAGTGACATTCGACGATATACGACTTATTGTATAACAGGCTTTTAACGCGAGTCGCGATAGAAATTGCGCGAAGTTACATGGCTCGTCGCAATTTGCAACGCGCGAACGCAACGATTACGCGAACGTTCAGTCGGTGCATCGTCGCGTCCTTCTTTGATAAGAACGCGGCATTAATTTGCGCCATTTCATTTACGATTTATCGTAACTGCTTCTCGTCGCGCGAACGTTAATTTTCTCGAACTACACTGCGTTAAATTTTCTCGAGCGCGAAATGTGCGCGATTATTTATACAACGTGTAATTTAAAGTTAGAAGATAAGTCGAGAAGCAATATGGGAGGAGAGAGAGAGAGAGAGAGAGAGAGAGAGAGAGAGAAGAAGAAGAAGAAGAAGAAGAAGAAGAAGAAGAAACACCAAAGTTCTTCAACGAAGAAAGGCAAATTCGAAAACGATATAAAATGTCTGTCAAAACACGAGAAGTTTTCGTGCAAATTAGATAAAAGTCAATTATGTGTTTCGTCAAATTAACACCACGGGACCGACACCTGGGACACGTTTGTGTGTCGAATAACACGAGGCCTTTCGCACGCGACGGTATTCGGATCGACGACGGACGCGAGTGCTGTTTCATTATCGAATCACGTTTCAAGTGGCGCACACGCGGTACAGAAACAAATTGGGAACAACGTTGAAAGAGAGAGAGAGAAAGAAAGAAAGAGCGGCGCGCTGCCACTGCGTTTTCTATGGCTCGCTGACGCTGCGTATGAGTGTGCAAATATACACGGGCTGTAGTATCCGCTAGCTGGGAAAATACAGCGGATACCAATACATATCGGTGCACCAATGTATCTACGGCAGTTTTTTTTTTTTTTTTTTTTTATTGGCAACCATCGTGAATCGACACCCAAGTATTTTACTCCTGGTCAACGCGTGGTAAAAACAATCTCGCCGATGATTAAAGCGCTGATAAACGCGAACTACCAATGTTGAGACAGGAAATACTGATTTAACGACATGACAGATGAACTTTATGTACGAAGAAAAGGTCAAGAAAAAGGTCACGCAAAAGAAAACGACATCCTTTTTGTATTCATTACGGTATGCAGATTGACATCGTTGGAATCGGTAATCCTTTTGGAAAACCGTATCTTACCGATCTTCTTACTGACGAACAAACGGCGACAGCGTTGTGTTTATCCGAACAAAAAAAAAAAGAAAAACTTAAACTCGAATTAACAAACTCGATTAACATTCGAATGCGCGATGCGATTGGCTCCTTGGCGATTCAATGTGTGCTTCAAAACCAGCGAGATTTAAATATTTTGTCAATTAAGACACTATTTTGCATAGGTGAAGACAAGGTTACTAACCGCACGTTCGTTCTATTTTATTTCTATCGAAGAACAATTAACGGTATGATATTATCGATCGAACAGAATTAATACAGGTTATAGCAAATAATAAGAATTAATCAAAGGAACATGCAACACAATAGTTTCACAAGAAAGCTGCTTCACGTTACAAAACGATTTACGAGACAGAATCGAAATTACTTAATTATAAATAAAGTATCAATAAGAATAAATAGTCATTTCTCTCAAGAGTTTAAATCTTTAGTCAACTTTCGACTTATTATAAAGTTGTACTACTGAGATGAACACGCTGTGCACGCTTAAGTTGTTATATCACTAGAAACATCTGCATGAAATTTTTGACATTGCTCGCTACATGAAGAAAATTCTTAGAAGTCCGCATTATTCTTTCTCACAAGGAAGCTACTTCATAGTGCGGTTTATAACTGTTCTTTTTCTGATTTTAAATCATCAAATTGTGTCACTAATTTTGATTAGAAACAATTCTGATATTGTGATATAATTGTACAAATTTGAAAAATCTAAATATGTTGAAATTTTAAATCAATAAATCTCTCGCTCGTATTTTCTCACGTTTATCTGTTCTGGCGCGAAGAATTCGACGCACGTATTTGTTTTCTGCAAAACAACTAATCATGTGCGTGTCTCTCCCATGTTGAAAACATAGTCACGCGTCATTGACCTATAATTTTAAAAAAGAACGATTGATTGTTTTTCACGCAGCCGATTTCGGATAACAGTTGCAAACTCGCCGCCGAAGCAGAACATAGTCGCTGTAAAAAATGCTTTTAAAAAGCGCAAATTCGCGTGAGTGATAATTTCCGAACTCGCAAGTATGTATAATGTTATACTATATGTATGTATAATTGTTATACTTTTGTTTTCTTTTTTCTTGCATGCAATTGTCAGATAAAATGTAAGACAAGTAAAAATAACGTTATTTCTTTTTGTTTAATCGTTAATTTCTCCCACAACAGAAATTTTTATTGAATATCTGCACGCGTTCGTGGCAATTCCCAACTTGACTTCCATAATTGGCGTTGAATTAATATTCGTTGCGAGCGCACAGACGCGGTTAAATGTTTCGAAAACGCTTAACGGTTATAAACATACACACCCTTTCACAAAGAGGAAAGCGGGGATGGTTGCTGCGCTTCGCAAATTGTATCGATCGCATCGTATTTACCGAATGAGTTTTACGAATTACATCGCGACACGTTTGATTTGCACATTTCGATACGTTGTGCTTTCTCACCCACGATGATACGTTGCGTTGCTTCCCACCATATCCGGTTAAATTTATGTGTTCTCCCCAGCGCGACGTACATAAATAAAGAATAACTCAATTAAATGTATGATATTTTCTAGCTGTGCGTAAAAAGTCCAAAATTGTAAAAAAAAATTTTTAATTGAAATCCTCTGGATTCGATAATTTCTTTCATCTCAAGAGTGTTTTTAGTATCGAAATTCATTTATTATTGGCGTGTGATATTATTGCGACTTCGAAGTATTCTACCAGCCAGTTCTAAAGCTCGATAAGCGAGCGACATGCTCCGTTTCGATTCGAGACTTCCGTCCCGATAACGATTCGGAGCGTCCAATGACAAGATATTACGAAAACAACGTGAGAAAACTCCGTTCTGTGTAAATGATATGTAAATCGATTGCTTGTGCGATACATCATCGTGAATTCTGAAGCGTGGTTTTGGAAATCGCGTTTGTAACACATCCGACGAGATACAAAGAGAATTTGTTAGAAAAGAGAAAACATTTTTGTTGATAAAAGTAGATAGTAAAAAAGATAGAAGATAAGATAAAAAGATAGTAAAAAAAACGGTCATTAATTATATATATATATAGATTTGATGTCTTTCACAAAAAACGAATAACAGTTCCAACTTATTTTTGGTTACTCTAAGATATTTGAGATTTCGTGGTTTTGTCTGAAGATATGAACAATGATACTATAAACGTCACGCCGATTATCATTTTTTATGAGCATTGATAATAATTTTACCGTCGAAACGAAATCTATCGATTCGCAGTAACAACCACACAAGGGAGCTTCAACTGATTCGGAGTCCTTTGAGAATGATTAATTATAACCATACAATATCGCGCGCGCTAATCTCGTTATCATATCACGCAATGTAATGAACGTTCACCAATCGTGGACATTTTTATCGTGTTTATTATATCAATGATGTTATATTTCACAGTGAGATTTACACCGAGCAAAATTAAGCCATCACAAAGCAGTTTAAAAAAAATCACAGTAGTTGAACATCAGTGGTAAAATCAAGTATGACAAAAACAAAGATGCTGCTTGTACAAATATAAGAAAGAGATACAGCGCGGTAACATCAAATAAAGAGAAAGAAGAAAAGAGCGTCATTCACCGCAGCACATTGAGATGCAAATACGCGCTATCTAATGTGATTTACGAGGGAGAAACGTACTCATACGACCGAGCAACTAGGAGCAGAGTCCAAATCCGTTCGGGATACGAGCAGATAAGATCTGTCTGCACAGCCGCGCCGTCACAATGGACCAAAGGATTTTATAACGGAGGGTATTCTCTCTCTTTCTCCCTCTCTCTCTCTTTTTCTCTCTCTTCTCGCGTACAATGCCGAAGAATCATCCATTTTCTATCACGGTCAGCAAGTTTCCTAGATTGGCGTAAAAGAGACGGCTGACCCTGCGAGTTTCCGTGACCCGATGAACATTTGCGAATTGCAGAATTGCTCTGGAAATCTTTTGTGGATTCTAATTAACGTAAATTCACAAATTCGTCGAATTAATATTAAAATCGAATTACCTCAATCCCACACACACACACATTGTTGTTTAAAATATATTAAATTATTATACATTTTATTGTGTGTTAATATAAATTTATTACTACTATTAATTTTCGCTAATAAATACGCTCGTTTGATCGTCATGTCAGTTTCCCTAACAATTAACTTCCATTATTTATCGGAAATACGTTGCGTGGACATGGCTGTTACTCAGAAATCTCTTTATAGACATCGCAGTGGATTGAAACGAGAGAAAGGGGAAGAGAAAGGGGATGTCCCTTATGTAATTTAACGAGACAAGTGTCCTTTTCATTCGTTCGGGATATAATTGTGCGAATATAGACTATTTAATCGCCAACGCATTTATTGCAAAATAACAACGATGATGGCGGCGTCGCGCACGTATTGTCACGAGCGCAGCTTCGCGACTACCACTTTGGCGCGTATTGACGCGGATTGCAGGCGCAGGGTTAAATCGAGCAGACGGCAGTGGCGTCGCGACGCCGGCTGTGCACGGCCGCGCAACCCCTCACGCTATCCCTTCTTTCCCCTCCTTCCTCTCTCCGTAGCTTTGCCCGGAAGCGTCGGCGCGGGAAAGAGAGAAAGAGAGAGAAAGAGAAAGAGAGAGAGAAAGAGAGAAAGAGAGAGAGAGAGAGAGAGAGAGAGAGAGAAGGGTGCGGGAACGCGGGAAGTGGACTCTGGCGAGAGGGAAAATTTATAAAGAGGGGTTGCCGGCGGCGGGAGGAATGAGACTACTTGTTGCGCGTCGCGGCGCCCCCGTGACGCCGGCACTCCCTCCCACTTTCAACTCTCGTGTATTTCTCTGCGTTTCATCGACGACCAAGAACGCCGCCACCACCGCCACCGCCACTGTCGTTGTCGCCGTCGCCGTCGTCGCCAACGACGTCCCGCGATGCCGCCGACAAAAATAGACGCGTCGTCGCGGCGCAACAGATATCACTTGGTTTGGCCTCGAGTAGCGCTCGATTGTTTCGCGCAGTTGATTGCCGCGATAGCGCCGATTGGCAACGGTGATCTTTCTCGGTTGGGAGAAATCATTGTATCAAAACTTGGAAACTCTGCACGAACTCTGAATTAGTTCGGATAACTGTATTTGTTCGAACCGAGAAGATGTTAAGCGCAGCACGTTTTATCGATACATGATCATCGAATATGCAGTATGACGAAAACGATCATAAATTATTATTGCACCCTAGTCTTGGGTTTAATTACTTATCTAGATATTGCAATTTGCGATAAAATAAAAATTTTTATTAAGATCAAGGTATGCAATACGCGTAATATGATGATAAACAAACGAACGAATTGAACATGGTAAAAAATTGATTTTAAGTTTTTATACTTTCTTATCGTTTCACTTACTTGTATCTGGTTTCCGATGTGCAGTTGTTGCGCTTGATTGATACTCAGCGTAGACGTACCGGGTCCAGAAGGAGGTCTTGGCGGTGTAGAGGTTGTGTTGAAGGGACCCTGCGAGCCAGTTTGATTGGGTCCGCCTCCCTGAGATCCTCTAGGCGGTAAAGGATATCCTGGACTTCCGTGATTTGGCATCGAGCCGGGGCTTCCGTATGGCGAATACTGCTGCTTGTAACCAGCGCTGGGACCAAGCATACCAGGCTTGCCACCGGTAGCACTCGGCTGTGGCCTCTTCATGTCTGCCAAACCCGCTGTGGCAAACTGCGTCTGTGAGCTGACAAACATGTCGCTTGTCTGCTGATTTTGGAAAGTAGGCGCACTGTTGTTCTTGTGATACGAGCCGGTATTCCCAGCCGTCGCTTGAGTTTGTCCGCCGGTTGGACCCGTGCTGCCAGGACTACCCAAATAATCGGATGCTCCACCGAACTGAGGAAATTCGGCGTACGGAGATCTTGCTGTCGGATTTCGCGCTGCGGCAGCCGCCGCGGCCGCTGTGGGATTGAATCCACCCAAGCCTAATTGCTGACTCTTGTGTTGATGCTGCTCGGCCATCTGCTTGAGTGTCTGGGCAGCAGGACTCTCGGATTTGAAATCTAGTCCAGAATAAGGAAGTCGAGCGGGCGAGTATTGGGAGGAACCAAGTGTGCTAGGGCTCGAATTAGCCGGTATCGTGTTACCATTATTGGCGCTGACACTGTTGTTGTTAATACCGTTGTTCGCCCCGTTGGCATGTTGCTGATTTTGGGATTGTTGATGGATCGCGTCTTTATCATCTTCGATTTTGATTTGACCGTTGTTCGTGGTCGGCAATCCGTTGTTGCTGGCGGAATTATTTGTATTATTAGCTGCAGCAGCTGCCGCGGCAGCGTTGTTTGCCAGCGTATCCACACTCTTGTCTTCAAAATCGAAATCTTTCATAAACTCCGGATGGAAATCTGATATCTCGGAGATGAGATCCTTAAACGCGTCCGACGTAATAATTTCGTCACCAGTATCGTCGCCTATCGTAAACTCGGGAAATCCGGGAAAACCAGTGCCGTTTGCCGCCGCGTCCTTTTCTAACGCTGCTGCGCATTGTTCCAGATCAACGAATTCACTATCGGGCTCCTGCTTGCATTCGACTAGGTTACCGATGTCGACACAGCCCATACCGCCAGTACCAGCTGCTCCGGCAGCGCCACCATTACCAGCACCGGGACCGCCAGGACCACCGGGACCATTCCCGGGACCGGACTGCGGCCTCGATACCGCAGACGCATTTGTATCCGGACCAGACTGTTTCGGTGATGGCGATGTGTTCAAGAGATCACTTTTCACCGACGCATTTGCTAATGTTTTCACTGTAACATTCGATATCGTAGTCATCGCTTGTCCCTGTGTGTTGTTCGCCGCTGATGTCGTAAATTCCAATTGTTGAACGATCTGCACTTGGAATTTAGTAAGGCCTTCGTTCCCATCAGAACCTGAGGCACCGCTTCCGCTTCCAGGTGCCGGTCCTGTCGAATTTGCGCCATTTCCCGGCTGATGCTGACCGTGGCCGTGATGCGGTGGTCCACCACCTCCGCCCGGGCCTTGCTGATGCTGATGTGGCGGCTGCGTACACTGCAGCTTGACTTGCGGCTCTCCGAAGCCGCCATCGCTAGTAGCACCACCGGCTGTCTCCAAATCCTCGGCCGTCCTCTTCAAAAATTTCTGTTGCTGGAATCACAAGAGAGAAAGAACCGTGAATTATACCGTAAAGACCAAAAAAAGAGAAGAAACGAAACAAGACAAAAAAAACTTAAGTGTATTTATTCGTTTTTTTTTTTCAGATATATTAAGGTAATTTGCAAACAAATTAATATAAACTTCTATTATTTAACTCTCTCCTCTAACTTTAACCTATTTTATTGATCGTCTTTTGAATCACTTGAACGAGAAAACCCGGAGTGGTCTTTTAAAGACTCGCTTTTTCTGCGTTCTGTTGCTCGACGACTGACTCGACGCGAGAGTATTTAACTCGTTGCCAGTGTCGCCGAGCTCGGTTCCATGGCTTTTTCTGCGATTAACCCGGGCAGTTTCTCACCGTACCTGTCAATACTCGTGACGCTTTTTCAGCCGTCTGTCTTTGTACCGATATCGCCTACAAAATAGGCGCATTCAAACTAGCCATAAGTCTACAGTGCTTCGCAGTCAGGAAACACATTTATATGTCTCTAAATTTAATGTTGCTTATATATATTGTAGAGTTTACATACTTATGAGACATATTTGCATTATACTTGAAAAAAGTATTGAATAAAATATTTTTATATGTAGAATCTTTTATACGTCTATTAAAGTACTCGATATATGTTCCTGTTATATATATTTTTTAGACAGCTAATAATTCTGTTTAATTAATTATAATGATTTTGATCAAAAAAGGATTGTGTTGTGTGTCTCATAACACATAGTTTCTGCTGTATAAATTATTTTGTGATTTTTTCCCATTCTTATAATTGAAGAAAAGTTTTTTTTTGCTAAGTACGAAAAGCGATTAAACTAGTGCGCACGCTTTCGTATATCTATATCTTTCGTATATCTTTCGTATATCTATGTACGTTTGCTATGATTTGAACCGAAATAACCTTCTGTTTCATTTGCGAAAATCGATAATATATATTATCTTCTAATAGAGAATCGAGCACTCTCTACGTTCTCTCAGCTTTTCCCCTCCTTTTTCCCTCCTTGTCTCGTCACCCTGTTTCTCCTGATCCAATATCTCGAATAATCTAGCATCTTCCGCAGATGCAAAACGATATTCCGTCTGTGTTTCTCTCTACTAGCAGCATCTACTCGCTAATCGCGAGGATCCAGCATGCTCGAAGTAAAAGTGAATGATGTTTTTTTGGCACAAAATCGAGTCGTCTTTTCTCTCTTCCATCCAGCGAGATAAAAGCATATTATATTATTATTACGTGTGTATATACATATATATATATATATAGAGAAATAAATTCTCTGCGAGAGAGATGCGAGAGACCGTGTTTGATAATCCCGGGAAAAAATCTATCAGACAATGAGATGAAGAAACAAAGAGAGAAATCCGTTAATTATATTATTACGTTGTACGTTATTCAGTTACTCGGACATACGAATCATTACTTGGCAAGCGCGGACTATCTTATCTCGAGATTCGATATGTCTTATCTGGACTTGTGCAAAATGAACTGTGAATCAAACATTTGTAATTTTGCTCGAAGCAAATTTATCGTTAGCCTTCAACGTGGATCAGACAGTAACATTCCGATTGTAAACATTGACATTTCTGAGACTTGCTTTAGGATTTATATTTCCGTTCTCTTCTCGTTCGTTATCCGCCAGCGGACTTCTTCGCGCGATCGATCGATTTGTTTCCAATCGAGATGCTCAACGACCAGAAATTAATACGCAGTAATGGAAATTGGGGGGAAGGCGAATAGAGATGGCCGAGGGAGGAAGAAAACTAACCGGCCCCGAGGCGGAAACACACTGTGCTTGAACGCGTCACACGATGCCGGTAGCGTGTGTTTCACGGCGAACTGATTTCATCCCTCTCCTTTATCACCTTCCTGCGAAATCGGTTAACGACTACCACACCCGACTACATTCGTCCGGATGCGAGTTTGCCGAACTAACGGTTCAGACATTATGCCACTTCGTCCGGAAATAATGTTCCGCTCTGCTCCGTGCAATATTCTGCAAGTGTGTTGCTTATAAGTAAAGCAAACCGAGAAACATTATATTCGAGTGGTGAATTTCACCGCGCTGGAATTCACCATTCGGTTAATAAACACCGATTGTCAATAAGCGTGGCGATTAATGGAATTCTACGATGTATGACGCGATTGATATCGCGCAGCTCCAAATTAGCGAGACAAATGTGAGCTTTGTTAAAGCGTATGCGCTTTTGTGAACGCCGTCACATCTCGGACTCATTTCTTGCGCAATGTTTGCGCAATATTATGGGAATGCGGTTTTGCGAACAGACTGCGCGAAAAAGGCAGCGTTCGGATATCTTATTAACTCCTTTGCTCATCAACACCGTTCCGCGTAAATTTCCGATAAAAGCGAATTTGCTCGCGAATATCTTTCGAGTACGCTCTCGTTCTTCGAGCGCTCTCTTCGGTGCGATTACATTATTAAGAGAGGCACACAACAAGCAGAGCGGACTCAGACGTTCGGAGCACGCGAAGGCCGGCTTGCTTTCGTGAAACCCGACGTATATAATATATCTAAAGCGGAAGACGCTAGATCTCTCATAATATCCGCCACTTGCACCGTACTACGTAATAGGTGGCATGTTGCGCTATTAAGATGCGAATGAGTCACATGTCTGGAATTGGCATTGTTACATTGGCGTGTCACGTTATTGTCATCGTTTTGGCAATTTATGTTAATGGCATTATCAAGTATAAATATATGTTACAGTCTGATATTATTTATCATTTCGCAATATCAACATTTAGTTAACATGTAATAATAATGTCGCAAAATAAATACATGTAGTAAACAAGTAATCTATTTGTTGTACATAAAACTTCACTTTTTTATGTGACATTTTCGATTCCACTTGATTGCACACAAACATGGATAGATATATCGCGTTTACGTCTGTAGATTTTAAAAGACTTTGGTGTTTCCTGTTTTTGCGATGAACATCGTCGGAGGTGACAAATCGGACGTCTTGAGTGGCGAATCTTGGCACGACGACACAAACAGTGGTGGCTCGAGATAAGAAGCGTGTCACTAACCTTGATGTGTGTGCGTGCATGTGTGTGCGTGTAGGCGGATACACCGGTCTATTGAGTGTTACATTTCGTTAACAACACTCTCGTCAGTCGCCGCGACGCGACTGTTAACACGACCTAAATATCATCCGACGAGAATGACGACGTTTCGTGACACACGGCATGGCCGTCTCGCGAGCTCCCACTTTTCGCGATGAAAACGTTTTCGCTTTCGTATACACACTAAGTTTATCGCTTCCGCGTTTTCGACCACCGTCGAAGGTAGAACGAAAGAGGTAACGTACGTCAATCAAACTTCGTAGCGCTCGGTTTTCAGTTTATTCAAAGACGAAGATAATACACGCGGCTTCTGAAAAAAAAAGCGCGTATACTTGTTTTATCAAGTGTGCGCGACTTTAAAATTACACCAAAATAAAACACAAACACGGTATAAGGAAGATAATAATTTCTAAAAAAAAAACAAATCACAAAAATCTTCAACTATTTTTTCTTTTTTATTCAAACTCTTCGATAAGCTCTTCGCTCGTAGCTTTGTTAAGCAAAATCGGTGAACAAGAGAATCGTAATCTGCCAACTGATAGGCATTTACCGCTTCTTGTGTAACGACACGTTTACGTAATCGTCGTTTCCAGATAAGCTATCGCACAAAATTTATTCAGATCACATTCTTTTCTTTGCACGAAATCATAATCGCGTATCGCTTCCACATCGTCGTCTTTTGCAGGTATTTTATATCGCGAATTTCTACAATCTTTTTTCGTTTCTTTCTTTTCCCAGATCTGACGTCGTGTCTCTGCTTTGTGACCGCGTGCGATCGATGAGAACGCTCGCTTCCGGCATAAAAAATGTACGGTCGGATTTCGTTGTTGACGCACTACGACGATCGTAATTCTGCGACTGAATACCGCAAATTTTGGCAGGCACAAGCCGTAATACATGTTTATGACAAATTTCGCTCGCTCGGCCCGTCGTTAATCAGCCCCGTGCACGTCTCTCCCGCGTTGCGACAACGCAAAATGATTTAATTCGGCCCGAAAATCCGTACTCTGTCGGGAACGGTAAAAATGACTCGCTGTATATAATGGCACGCGGTATTTCAGCGTCGAAGCGATTTTTTTCGTCGCATCGCCGATGAATGCGCAACCAGCGCACAGCGTGCGCGAGCGAGATAAAAAGAGAGAGAGAAAGAAATAAAAGAATGGTGGAGTGCGCACGATTACAGATGCAATTACGATATTCATCCGTGCAAATGAAAATGCGCCGGTTGCACTGCTGCCGGTTGCGACGCGCGTTTCGACGCATCGGCTTTCAAAAGAAAAATGGATTCCCCGTTGCGCACATTACGCGCGGTGCACGCGCCCGCTTTTGAATAATCGTTATTGCTGTAACCCGTTGCATACACATGCGTTGTCGAGCCAGCGGTTCAAACTGTCACGCCTGTTTTAAAGAATCACGCGCTTTCAAACCACATTCGGTGTCGCTTTACGCGTCGCGCTACGCTCATGCTCGCGTTTCAGTAGTAATCAGATGTAATAACGTGTATTATAGACTCGCAGATTTAAACCGCTAGGAAACAATATGGAAATTAATTGTATGAGAGTTAATTGCGTAGAAAGTAGTAATCAAAAAAAAAAAAAAAAAAACTATGAACATTCGCGATTGAAATGTATTCAGTAAAAATTACATTCTCTCTCTCTCTCTCTTTCTCTATAAAAACTGATGCATATATTTTGATAAATCTATTAAATCATGAAGACGTATGTAAATTTTTTCTTAAAAAAAAAAAAAACAACAAGTTTAGTTTTTAGCTCATATTAATTTCCCTGACAATGTTGAGGATAAGATTATCAGAATTGTACGATCTATTCTGTGAAATGTCTATAGACAAATATAAAGTAATAAGATACGCAACGCGTCGTTACAAATATGTACAACGATGAGGTTACACAACACGCGCGATGCTCCGCTACGACGACAATGCGCCGATTCGTTGTGTCGCGCGCGCCGTTGTCCTCCCAGTTTCTACAGAATGAACTGTTCATCTGCTTTGCGACCGACTGGCCGTCGTCGTGCCATCAACGACGACCACAACCACGCGAACGAGGACACGTTACGCCGCGCGCGTATCACGTAGTGCTTTTGTGATTAGGTACATTAAATGCAGCGCACATACGATAATAGAAAATGCAAATATATACAACTTCTTAATAAAATAATACTTGCATTTGTTGATAAATTCAAGAATCAAAAATTGTTCAATAAATTTTTGCGACATCTTTATTAAGTTTGAGAGAGAGACAGAGAGAGATAGAGAAAGAGAGAGATTGTATAATTTCTGTTACAATTATTTGTGTTGCGCTACGTGCTCGGTTTGTATCACGACTCAGCTTCATAATTAGCGTTAAGATTAGAAAGATTATAATTCGCGCGTAGAAACGATTTCGCGTAGCGGTTCCATGTTCGTACGCCTTTTTAGATCGGAATGTAGAAATCAAAGTAGCATATATTGCATTACGAAAAAAGAAAAAATAAGACAACAACGGTTATTACAGAAAGCGGTTACACACTCGAAGCCCGACGGCGTACCCGCTTCGGTTTCCGCAAGTATCGCGTTAATCCAGGGACGTACGAAGGAATAAGCGTGCTATATAATTGCAGTGGAAACGGTGCGGTTAATAGGGTGTGGCAGCCTCTCCGGTCCCAAAGTTATTACGATTCTGTATTATTGATACAGAACTGCATTACGAAAGTCCTCGGAGAGTACCAGTCTTGTGTGATACTGTGTCTTTCGTTCGGCTTCGAAACTTCGCAATCGTTTGATCAGTCTCCTTATCCGCGTCGAAGCTTGAGCTTCTCTTTAATGACGTTTTTAATTATTAGTTATTACACAGCCATAAATCGGAGCAATTTTAATTGCAAAAATTTTTCTTTTGCAATAATAACAAATAAAGAAATACAAGGTGTATCTTAGCCGCACAAGATTTTTTTTTATCTGTAGAAAATTGTTTTTTTTTTTTAACGAACGAGAAATTTGATACTAACAAAATAAAATTCTTATATAAAGTTTTGTTACTATATAAACAATCTACTTTATAACTCTCTCTCTCTTATGTATCTAACGTAAGTACAAATCGTAAAAAATGAGCCAATACGAGTCTTGAAAACTCAGTTGATCGTGTATAAATAGTTTTTATTCAAAGTGCAAAATATGAAAAAATTTGTTTCATTCAGAAGATGTCAAACTACCATTGCGAGCATAAAATGGGACGCGAGAGAATAATCGAAAGAAACTTCTTGACCTAATTTTTTTTGCAGTCTGTGTCCTTGGACGAGAAGTTCGTAGTAGCCTACAAAGCGCGCAGAAATTCCGCAAGGATCTGCAAGAAGATATCACATAGAGTTGCAAGTTCGTTTCTTACGCGCGATATCGAGATAAACCTCGGTTAGACATCACGTAAGGGCGTCTCTGGTTCATACAAAGCCATATTTAGACTCGGCCCGAGTGCGCGTACTGGTTACTTTTGGACGAGTTGGATGACGTTCGTGATCGTAGGCGGGAGAGCTTGTGCTCGCCGAAAACCTCGCTTTCTCAGGGATAAATTCATTATATATATATATATAGAGACTCGCGAAGGTCTGCAGTCATTGTTCTGCGCGATCGAACGTCGCGTAGGCGCGGGTAAAAAATCCGTTATAAAAATACGCAGCTATAATTAATAACATCACTCTCTCTTCCATGATATATTCATCATCATGTGTATTTTTCCAAAACTTTCAATTATTTTTAATAACTAATGCAATAAAACTTTTGTATTCGTGTGAAGATTCTAAAAAACGTTGATAAGACTATGAGAGTAGGTGTTATGAACACGAGAATAATTTATCAACGGTGAGCAAATGTTTAATGACACATTGTTGAAAGAATATTTCAAGCAAATCTGTTAAGACGCAAGAGAAGCGAGAGCTTACATAGCGTAATACAGAGAGCCACGAACCCATCGACGTCGTCCCTTGACATGTAAATTCGCGTAATTATAATTACAAATCTCTCTCTCGGAGCCAGACACACACCGGAATCACGTGATCGTAACGCGCGTAAGTGCCACATAAACGCGATACGTGAAACCGTCGTTCAGATAGACTTGATCTTATCGCGATTGGCGTCTCAGTGTGCCATACTATGTTATGAAATTCTCTTTGAGAGACTACTACATTTTGACCAAAAAAAAACTTTTTTTTTTTTTTTGTGCGAATATATTATAACTCTTCAAAATACATATCAATGTACAATATAAATTTATGTAATAAATAAAATCTAAATTAATTAAAATATTATTATTACAAGAGCTGAACATTTGATTTTATCATACGTCAAGAAAAAGTAAGATATTTGACTTTTTTTCGTTTTGTGAATATGTATTTATAATTTTATATGTAATACAACAACAAGGTAAATTTTTCTGACGAGAGATGTTCTACATTTGTATTATCAACGCGCGATATCACCTCTGCCTAGACAGCGAGAGGTACGCACACTTTGCGTACTTGTCTATATAGGAAGGGGTAACAAATAAAAACTAGAGAGAGAAAGAGAGAGAGAGGAAGCGTTACGCAATCTTGTCGTCGTACTTGTCGGTAATTGCTTATTTATTGCGCCGTCATGCGCTCGTTTCTCTTCGTCGTGCGCATCTATGTACGTCGACATCGCATTGTTTTTTCTAACATTGCAAAAATTATTTCCAAGCTTGACAAAAGTTGAGCGTAAATTTAAATTTCTCAGAAACCAATACCAATAATACAAATCAAAAAAATTTGATACGAGCACACATTATTTTTCTTGATTATGATTTTCTTTTCTTTTCTTGCATGTTGCTTGTGTAATTTTCAAAAGAGGTAAAAAAAATCTTCTATAGTGTACGATTTTAAGTTTCTTTCGCGTATATAATATTGCTTTCTTGTCGATTATATTACGATTTGCTGAAGACCTTACACAAAGTCTGGTACTGGTCGATAATGCATTGTACG
Organism: Pseudomyrmex dendroicus; assembly: GCA_014825645.1. NCBI lineage: Eukaryota > Metazoa > Arthropoda > Insecta > Hymenoptera > Formicidae > Pseudomyrmex > Pseudomyrmex dendroicus. Next base: position 59,985 of record QVNZ01013979.1, read on the forward strand.
TACTTATGTACAAATGTCTCGGAGAAATTTGCGAAATTATTTACCATATGCGTGGGAGACTTCCACTTGCGACACGCGGTCGCACGCACGCGACAAGTTTTACGTGTAATTCGCGTGGTGCATCGCCGATTGCGTGCACATTATGATATTAAGTACTCGGATATATGTATATGCCTTACTCGCCGTGTTGTCGCTTATCCGAATGTCTCAGACATCGCGCTGCAGTATGTTTACCGCACATAATATCCCGGCTCCCTTGCAAAATCGCTCGATATGTCGCGCCCGACAAGCTCCCTATTATCGTGTCGATCGAAAGAACAAAAATTATTTATTCTGTATTTCAACTTTTTATTTTTTTTTACGTTCATAGGTATACGTTTTTAATATACGTCTGATTGAAACGTTTCATTGAACAATTTCTTCAATTTTAAAGTAGGAAACAATCGAATCTCAAGAGGAAAATAATTCAAGTTGTAAAAATATAAAAAAAATTTAAACTTTTAAAAGTTCAGATAATATTTAATTTTTGATACTAAACACGTGCACACATATGTGCACATTAGAATGGACAAAGAAAGCGGAAAAGAGAAAGAAGACTTACTGATGTAGGATCTCTTTTTCATGTCTTTGGATTATATCTTTTTTCAAAATATAGAAGTTAATTTTATAGAAGAAATAATTCGAGTCGTGTAGAGGTAAACTAAGGCACACTTGAGCAGTACTTAGAGTTAATCTTTTATTTTTCTTCGGCTTAGAGAAAAAAATATTCACTATGAAAGTAAAAAAAAATTCAAATATATATATATATATATATATATATATATATATATATATATATATATATATAT
>QVNZ01013980.1:0-12557 GCA_014825645.1 Pseudomyrmex dendroicus
GAATGCTATCTCGTGATTAATGAGAAAATTATTTTCGACATCTGCATTACGAATATGTAAAACAATTGTCGGCAGAGAAACAGTTACAGGCAAAATTTATTTGACAAAACACAGTAAGGGAAAAAAAACTTATATATATATCTATAAAGAACATTTTAACATATATTTTATTTAAAATATATGCGACATATCCTCTCTTTTCCACTTAGAAAACTTCCGATCGATCACGCGGAAAATTTATTTCTTTTGTCAATACATATTTAAAATATTGTTGTCTTCAGTGTCAAACAATACAATATGTAGATAATTTGAAGACAATGAACAAAAAGGGATCTCCGAAGCCATTTTTTTCGTAACCCGACACAAAAAAAATTACTAAATATATTAAAATTACATTATAATTACTAAATATATTAAAATTATATTATTCTATATTAAGTATGTAATGTCATAAAAAATTATAATATATATTGAAGATGCCGATTAATTTTTGTATATTTCCTCGAGCTGCGCGACCTTGTATCGATATATCATATCGGTAATATCGGCTATACATTCATCGATGCGTATCTATCCGGGAGAGAGACGTGCGTTCAGACAGACATGTAGAACAGGAACGACAAAGAGAGGTTTCCAAAGGGTGGTAGCTCCAGGACCAAGAGCCGCCGACGTGTCACAGTCGAACGCGCTTCGACGACTCGCTCACGTGTCCGCGCACGTGTCGCGAAACGAGGTCCCCTCGTCTCCGTTATCGTTACGCAAGGAGGCCTTACAAATCACGCCTTGCTTACCGTACGTGTGTGCTCGCGCGCGCACGCTGTCACAGGCTCGAATTAACGTGACAGAGCCTCGAATTAATCCCCCGCGAATCACCCCCGAAGCGGCGACGGTCGCGCGAGAAATACTGTTCTTCAAGTTCTTCCCCGAAACGTATGCTTCGTATGCACCGAGATTCGTTTGGGAAGCCGCTTTTTCCTGATCGATCGATCGTGTCCCCTGTCGCTTTCAATTGTTCAGTTTTAAAGTGGAACAAGCTTACTTCTAAACTTTAATCAGACGCGCTGCCGCGAAAACTTTGCTGCTGGCACGGGACTCTCTTTCGGAAAAGCAGACTTCTCGCCGAATCTCTCGAAAGTAAAACGATCTCGCTGAAACGAGAACCGCTTTTCTTCAAGCAATTTGCTTCTCTGTTCGTAACTCTCGCGATTGTTGACGCGTCGATCAAAATATTCGTCTCTTTGTAATAAAAGTATTTTCGCGAAAGAGAGAGAGAGAGAGAGACAGGGGAGGGGGAAGTTTCGCTCAAAGTCCCGCGACTCATTTGTTCTGTACTTTCCAAACTCCTACGATGTATTCTCTCTAAAAGAGAAGCCGAGCGAATTCACATTTCGAGCAACATGTAACACGCGACAGATTCAGCGATCGTACGCTCGCGATAGCGAGCCGTCCACTTTCGTTCCTCCAATAATCATCGTACGTCCCACGCGCGTAAAAGTCGCCCGAGCGTTTTTCTTTGGGGAGAAAAGACGGCGAGGAGTGAAGAGAGGGAGAGGAGAGGGGGTGAAGAAGGAAGGAGAAAAGAATCCTCACAAAATTCGACCGACGTGGGACGTTTATAACCGGACAATGGAGACGTCGAGTGGCGACGTTGTCGGCGTTGGATGTGTGGCGAATGCGGCGAGGAAGATGAGAAACGTGTCTGACGCGCGATGCTCGCGCGCGTCTCTGCATTTCCGTCGCTCTCCCTCAGAGCTAACAGAAAGCGGACTAGAAGTCCGCTCCGGCGAGACCTCCTGGCGTTTCCCCGGGCTTAGGCTAATCCGAAATCCGGATTACCTGCGCGTTCCACAACGTCGCGCGGGAGTCCTTCTGTTTTGCAGACGCGCGCGACAGAACGTTCGCCTTCTTCTTTCTTTCTTCCGCGGCATTAAGCCGCGCACACGCTCTTCCATCGTGTGACGTTCTCGAAACGCGAAAGCGAAACGTGCCTTTCTTTACACAGGTTGCCTGTCTCTCTCTCCTCGGAGACCCCGTGCTGTACAGGCGTAGGACAAAGCCGTTCCCCGAGCGCGTACTCGCTGGTTTGGTGTTCGTTGTCTGTCGGTTTCTCGTCTTACAGGCGACGTCGAGGGCGAGACGGTTGCGCCTCAACGGGACTTACGCGGGTTCCTCGCAAAGATTACGAACGTTCCGGGAAGATGATTAAGAATTCGAGTTATTGAGGCGCGTACATAGGAATTTTTTTTTTTTTTAATTTCGGCGCAGAAAAGTAACTGCGTGAACGTGCGAATGGATTAAGCGGTCGTGCCTACATCTTACACTACTTACGCAAATATATAGGTTGAAAGTTTGTAAAATTCGAGAAAATAACAATTTATTATTATTTTAATTATTATACTTATACAAATAAAAATTAATTATTTATAAGATCAATATACAAAATAATGTAATATTATTTGTAACATTTATATATTTGTATTAATTTATGTTTAAACTAAAATCTCGTAATTGTGCTTAACCGTGTCAACGTTTTTTCCCGAAGAAAATTGTTTTCCCGATTACAAAAAAAAAAAAAAATACGATAACAGTAGCCTTTGGAATTATTTCCTCCCGCTCGTTTGTATCGAAATTTTCATGTCGCCTTATATATGGAGAGCATATACACACGCACGCATGCACATATTATAGCGGCATGTGTACGGCCTATTTCGACATAAACGCGACGGTCGTAACCGGCATTCTTATTACCATACATGCATGTAAATGCACGTATAGTTTGTCGTATACGCGACTTTATCTGCGCCGTAGTAAAACACGCGCAGTTTTTCAACGCGAATTTCTGGAACGACGCGAAGTTTCCGATTTCGGAGATGACGCGTCGCCGTTGTGCGATTCGCATCTGCGCATTTCCCCGCCTTTTAAATGACGCGAAACGTCTCCAACAGAAACGATTGAAGTATAAATCCTTTATCGGAAATTCTATTATTGCGGAATAAATTATTTTTGATAATTTGTTGCCGCAATTTGCTAATTGGCGTGATTACAATTAAAAGCAAATAACGCTTACGATAATATACAATTACGATTGATTAGTAGTAATAATAACGATAATAATAGCAACGATAGTAATATTGAATATTAATAACATCAGTAATAAATGATTTATATGTACCTAATTGCATAAAATAGCAAATTAAAATTAGCCAATTACACGTGTGTGTATATGCCACGTAATTGACAGCAAATGAGAAAATACATTAGAATTTCCGCGGGAGTGAAAATCAGCGATCAAGATTCCGCGCGCGCTTGCGTTTCAAGGAAAATATCACATTCGCTTTCTTGGCGATTCTCACCCTTAATCGTCCCATACGCGCTTGCACTCTCTCGACCCGCTTATCAGGTCGCGCCTGCCCGCCCCTCGTCGACGAGATAAGTATTTGCTATTTAAAATACCAGCTCCGGTCTCTCGCGCTCGGGCACCCCCAAAGATAAACCGCTCGTGTCGAGGGGTTGGTCGACGTAGCACGAGCGAAGGACAGAAAAGAGGGGTTGATTATAAACCGTAGGCAACAGAGAAGGTCCGAGTGAGGGCGGCGGATGAGTACGGGGAGGGTAGGTGTATACGTGCAGGGGCGGTGGAGTGTGCAGCGGCAACAGCAACAGCAGCCACGGCGGTCCACCGTGAGGGTGGTTTACGGGGGAGTTGTACCGAGCATTGTTGTATAAATAGGTTTGGCGAGTTAGGGGTTGCTACCCTCGAGGGAACTGCACATGTCCGCATCGATTATACCACCCCCTCCCCGCGTATACAATTCTCTTTCTCTCTTTTTCTCTTTCTGTCTCCTTCCTCTTTCACTCTCTCGTTCTCCCACGTTTCGGGCCTCTTCTCGATTCTCTGCCATCGGGAGATGGTTTCGATTCCCCCTGTCGTACAACACATTCCTCTTTCTCTCTCCGTTGAGAGCCTTTCTTTCTCCCACGTTTACTCGACTTCTCTTTCTCTCTCTCTCTCTCTCTCTCTCTCTCCGTTCTTCCCGATTTCTTTCTCCTTTTCTCGTCACAATTTTATTCCTTCCCTTTTTCTCTGTCGTTTTCTCGCTCTCGGCTTCACCCTCGCGCACCCGACGAGCGCTTTCTCCCCCTGTGGTGCCCACGGGGCACGCCGCTCGGTTATTTTCAAGCCATTTGCTTTGTAAACGCACGCAATCTCGACCAACCGTCCCCATGCGCGCTTGCACCCTCTCTTTCTCTCTTTCTCTCGTCCTCGTCGTCTTTCCACGTAGCCTTCGACCCCCGCGAGAGAACGCGACCTCCGTCGCATGCTCGCGGTCGAACGACTGGGCTTGAATATTCAAACTCTCGCCGCGAGCTCGTTTTTCCGATAAAAAAGGACTTCCCGCCGCGATATCTGATTTTCACCCCCGTGATATGACGTATTGCGCTCTTATCATCCCGCGTACTTGACCAACCGAGTTGAAGTATTTGCTTCTTTCTTTTTTTTTGTTTTGTTGTTTTATTAATACGCTTGCTAGAAAAATATATCACATCTCGAGACGCAAAATACTTTTTCTCCGTGTCAGATATATCCAAAAAGATGGCCATAAAGACGTCTGGAGTGCGTCCCTTAAGGAAGAAGTATTTCTAACAAGATACTCTTCAACTAATCCTTTAAGACGTCTTACTTCGCCCAGTAGGCGCTCCAAGTCTTTAAGACGCCTTTTAGATATTTCTTAGAATTTTGTGTAGAACTCGTTCTATTAACAATGTCTTAAGAAATTCCCAAATATTCTCATCCGCGAATCTTTTCTTTTGAATTCGTATTAACTCACCTACACTCTCCTCTCTTTTTCTCTCTCTATTTATCTTTGTGTCTCATTGCGACATCTCGAATCAACATTTCCACTTGTAGAGGAGAAATAGAGATAACAAAGGTTTGCTCACGAGAGTTAATGCTTTTGTAGAGAGCGGCAGGTAGAAGGGAGCAAAGAGGTGGAGTGGTGATTGAAAATTAGCGGCGCACTTGCCGAAACATGAATCGACTGCGAGCGCTCGGCAATGTGTGGCGTACAAAGGGTTCAAAACACCCGTTAGAGTTTCCGCATCCCTTCGCGCCGTTTCGCCCCCTTCCCCCGCGAACGAACCACCCGCCGGCACCTGGCGCATGACAGAGTACACTCCGTTGGAATCACAATCCCCCCCCCCAATCTCCCCCGTTCGACCGGTGGCGCGCGTCGGATAGCGACGACGACGACGACGACGACGATGGTTACCGGTGCGCGTTTGACCTCGTGTTTTTATTAACAACAGGTACCGTCACGGTCCATCGGCGGTGACGGCGCGATTTCTCAATCGGACCCCGTTGCTGCCCTTAGGGCTGTTCTCGAGCCGGAAAATCTCAATCCGGATGACAATCTCTAGATTGCCACACCGCACCACCACTACTACCACCTGGATGAGATTTCCTCTGTTTTCTCGCGAGTTGCAAAAGCTATCGGAAACGAACTGTTTTGAGAGTAAATAAAAAAAGTGCGCTTTCAATTTGATTGAAGTATTTATTTAAATATTCTTTTTTTTTTGGCACACCGTTAATTGGTGTAGTTTTCACTGTGTAAATTCTATTAATTATGATAAAGAGTAATAATAATGTATCAGGGGCACTTTTACCGCGAGCCAGATACGCGCGTTTGCGTTCATTTAAAGTTGATCTAAAATTCATTTAACTGCGCAATTTGGAAGCGCGAAGCTGGCGAGTGGAGTTAAACCGTCTGATCAGACGCGCGTATTATTGACAATCCGGTTTGCGTCCAATAACCGAACGTAAAATTCGGGACCGTCTAAAAGAGAGTTTGAAATTGCAGGACAGGATGGCGACGAAGCGAACAAGGCAAGTGCGCCGTTATTCTCTCTTTCTCTCTTTCTCTCTCTTTCGTCGTCAATTCGTAATTCCGGGATGCTTGGCTACGGGGTGACTCCGCCGAGGGTAATTGTGTTTCGCGTTGTCCTAATTGTGTTAGCGGGTCTTATGGGGGGATTAACGTGGTTTGGCAGAGATTGCTGTGGAGCCTCGTCGAGTCTTGTCGCTGGAAGAATCTCTCGATGACGAACCACGTCTGATCGAATATCGAGAGAGAGAGAGAGAGAGAGAGAGAGAGAGAGAGAGAGAGAGAAATTGCTCTTCAATTACCGTTTCTATAAATGTCGAGATACATATGTGTCAAAAGTACGTTTAAGATTCTAAGGTTTTTAACGCAACTTTTTCACTCCATTGACAAATTATGCAAAAATTTAGAATTATTATATAAACGTCCGAAATACCAAATACCAAATATTCAAATTATTTATATAAATTACATATATGTCGCATAAATTATTAAAATCTCTCTATATGTGCGTTTGCGGAATTCTAGCGAATTTAGCGCGCAGGGCCGTCAAAAGCGATGTTTAACGCGCGCGTAAACGACAATGAGCCAATTTCCAGCGGTAATAATCGTCACAATAGAGCGGGCAATATTAGCACCCTCATTCATGGATAACATCGATTCCGCGACGATTACCCGCCGTTGCACCGGCCGGTTGCCACAATTTCGCACCACGCCCCCTTGTCGTGGGCACGGTGTATACGCACAAAACGGCGTAACGACGACGAGCGGGCGTCTGACATAAGGAAGACACCGGCGCGCAATAATGGAGGCACTTATATACGCGCGCTGGAAAAGGAGCTACGCCCCCCATCTGTCCACCCCAGCGCGCCGCTGTTGCGCTCCGACGGATGATATGCGTGACGAGAGAGGGTGAAAGGGTCACCGCAGGAGTCTCCTTCGTCGCGCAGGGTCATCCGTTTTTATTTCAAGGGTTCTAACATGTTTAAAATGCGACATGCGCGAGAGGGTGGTGATGCGCGAGTGAGAAAAAGAGAGAGAAGAGAAGACGAGGTTCGGGGGACAAACAGGTGTTCCGGGGAAAAGTAGGTGTCCCGAACCGGGCGGTTGAATGTCATATCGCCCGCTTTACGACGGGGGTTACGACGCGCGCCGAGGGGCGGGCGCGCGCACAAGACGCATTCGCAGACGGATATGCGTGGCGCCACGGTCTAATCGCGTTTCTGCGTGCTAATTAATACGGCGTCTCTGACTGGCGACGGAGATGTAAACTGTTTTGATGGCGCGTTTCTCTCGGGAGGACCGAAAGAAAGGGAAGCAGCGCGACAAAAACGAGAGCAGACCGTGAAACTTGGATCGCGAGAGTTTCGAAATTGTCGATTTTAGAGTACGAAAATACTGATCGATTTTGAGGAAGGGAAGCTTTCTATGTTACTCAAAAAAGTTGCTTCGCGCTTTACGTGAATTTTACACACGTCGTTTTTTTTTTAACACTTTGATGATAATTGTAATAAATACGTGCGAATTAAAGCGACAACTTGTGAGAATTTACGACAGATATACTGATCAATCTCAAGTCGAAATAACGGCGTAAAACTGCCGTTGAGACACGCGGCGCGGATCGAGCTAGCGTAAAATGCGTATACGTTGCGTGTGCTATCGCGATTAAAGATTCCCAGCCGGTTTGCTCACCGACGAAGCAGCATTCGCGACGGCTCGACAAGCCTCGGGAACGTCCACATTGTGTCTCGCATGCACATCGCGGAGGCAACGAGCGCGGCGATTATCTCCTCGGAAATCTCACCTGTCCCTCACCTAGCTGCGCCCCTCCCTCTTTCCTCCTCGCTTGAAGAGGATCCCGGAGAGAACTGTCAAAACCTTCGTGGCGGCGATCGCACCTCGGCGCGCCTTCCTGCGGACGGAAAACCTGAAGAAGAGCCACGGCCGCGCCGCGCCACGGATCGTCGATCGTTTCAGGAGAAGAGAAAGAGAAAAACAGAGAAGACGGAACATCGTATAGAAAGGCGAACAAGAAGAGAGAAACACCGCGTTATGCGATATCCCGTGTTGCGAAGGTGGCGGGGTCGCCGAAGGTGTGCGGAGCGAGAAGCAAGAAAAAGTGATGGGGGGCGCGACGGGCGGGACCCGGGGGTCGAGGGGACGCGCAGAGGGTGGGGCTGGGAAACGGGGGTCCCGAATGACCCCGTGGCCCGGCACGTATGGGGCCCCAGACTGCTGGGCCCGACTCCCGACTCCCAACTTCTACCAGAAGGCTAACCCTGAAGAGAAGAAGCGAGGTCCTTTTCTCTTTCTTTCTCTTTTCTTCTTCTTCTTCTTCTCCTTCTTCCTCTTCTCTCTCGCCGATGTGCGTCCTACGTCCAGCTCTGTCCACCTCAACCCACTTGGCTTCTCTCGCGCAGCCTATACTTATCCTCCTACTAATACCACCACCACCAGCAACGCCGCCGTCACCACCACCACCGCCCCGCACCAGGTTCGCTTTCTCCCTCCCGTCCCTCTCACTTCCCGCCGCTGCTCACTCTCCACCTCGAGTTACCTTATACTTATTGCCTCTGGTGGGCTCCGGGGCCTGCCCTACAGGGTGTGTTATTATTATCTGACATTATCTATAATTCCGAAGCGGGCAGGAAGCCCACTTAGGGATTGTGATAGCCCCCGTGATTAAACCACCCTACCTTCGCTCGCGCTCTCTCTCTTAGAGAGAGCCTCCCTCTTTCTTTCTATCCTCTCGCCGTACACCTACACGGCGATGGGCGCGAGTAGCCGGTACAGGCCCCTTCAAAGTGATCACTACAATTTTTCAGCAAGGGGGACCGCGCTGTGCATTGTTAAAAAGCAGTCATGAGTAAAGGAATTCAATGTGAACATTGACTAACTGCACTCATTAGCTATCCAATGATGTGCGTTGTAAATTTGAAGCAGCTGAAAAGTGCGTAGTTCTCTTCTCGTAAACACAACAACTTATTGCAACTTCTCTCACTTACGTCTCTCACGTTTGGGACACTGTGCAAAAATTCAATATTTTGTTTCTGATTATTAATTGAATTATTAATAAACTATAGAGAAAAAAAATAAATTAAATCTCGTGAAATATTGAAATAACCTTTCTCTCTATCCGAACTGAGAGACTGCCACTCTCGCTGCCATCGAGAGACATTTCAATAAATTCCAAACTGGTCGTTTGAGCAGAACGATCAGATCACGCACACAACGGAGGAGGCACTTCCGCGTAGCCGGGTAGCGACGAGCTCGTCTCTCGCGGACACACCCGGGTAATTTTTTTCTCCTCATCGCCCTCGATTTGTCAAGAGACGCGTCCTGTCGGAAGTGTCGCCGGTGCCGATAAGCCATCAGATGAGATAAAGAATCAGGTGAGCGCGCTACCTCGCCTGCCCACGTAGGGATTATATCTGATCGTGGCTGAAGGGCCCTGTAGAGAGGCCACGCCGATCGTATACACCCCCGTCGCCGCGAGGGGCCCTACGATGATGAAGGGGATGAGGAGAGCAGAGGGGAAACGGCAAGAGGGGAGACAACTCAACAGTAGGCACCCGGAGGACCGATCCCGGGACGCTACTCCGAACGGTAATCGTCGGCCGATTATAAACCGAAAAAGCCGGAAACCACTTACGTCCGAAACCGTGCGGCATTTATACGCCGGTTATGTCGCGGCGAACCACACCTTGCGCCCGGCCCCGACCGGCTCGTCTTACCGAGAAAAGCATGCGATGCGTGAATTTCGCCGACGCGACGTGCGCTCCTCTGAAGAAAATTGTCGAGAGTGCGTTAACCCGAAACACACCCTTCGCGTATTTCAACAAAACGACAAGATTCTATGGGAAAATAATTTTATTTTACCTACATCGCGGTACGAACGATGACGAATAAGATGAGAGAGGAGAATCTACGTAAAGTCGACGGAATTTTGCGATATTAAAACATTAAACGCGAAAACATAACAATTAGGAAATCACCCGTTTCGAACGTCGCCGGCGGCGATCGTCCTTCCGACATCCTTTCCCGAAGCGCTACTTCCTGGACGCCCGTCGCAATTTTCTCCATGGCTGTCCTTGGCTTCCAGGAGGTGCTAATTTACCGGTCGATGTCTGATCTATAAAGATCATCGTCGGAGAAGGACAGACAGTATGAAAAGAAGAGAGAAAAGAGCTCCGTATAGGAAAGAGCAGCCGGATAATAATCAAACATCCCCTCGGGGCCGTGGCGAGGCCCAACAGTAGGCGCCCAGGATCGGCCCCGGAACGCTACCTCTTCTCCGGTAATCGTCCCGTCGATTATAAATCGAAAAAAGCCGGAAACCACTTAGCCGCCGCCGCCGCCGCCGTCGCCGTCGAGAACCGCGCCGACCGTCGTTTATGCGAGGATTCAAGTTTCAGCTCGCCTCTGGACAACAACCACACCTCTCGTCGAACGGAGTCCTCGGGGACGACATGCGACTCGCGCCATCGAACGACCGGAGTGTGTCGATACATATCTGGGATATATCGCGGACCCCCGCGGTGTCCCATGTGTCTCGTGTCTCTCGAGGCAGGGCCTCCGTTTATGGTGATTCTCCGGGCCCCTGAGGTGATGCTACCGTTCCGCTCGCTATCGATCGGGAATCTCGACTCGCGTAATCGATCGTCGCGCGATAGTATTTCCCGCTCGAGACGACGGACGAATCGACAGGATCTTCTCTCCTCTCTCGTTACGGCATCAATGTCTAGCAATAACTTCTTGGAAGCGAATGAAATATGGCATAGGATCACGAGAGAAGAAGAAGAGATATAGAAGGAGAGAGAGAGAGAGAGAGAGAGAAGTCGCTTACTCGCGACGAGTGTCACAACACTGCATCTTTGCTTCGATAAATAATCGTTTAAAAGTTTTTTATACCGTGGAGGAGAGGAGAAAATGCAGTTTTGAGATAAAACGATTTTTCATCGAAAACAGAATAAACCATAACCAAATTATTGTGGAATAATAAATGAGAAACGTGTTTCTTCAAAAACAGTTTTTATACTTTTTATATTATGTTTTGTAAAACACAACGTCAAAAGACACATTGACTTTTTTTTAATGACACACATTATTTTATCAGAAACGGTCTTCAATGTTTCAAGCTATTATCAATCACGCGAAAGTACTGCTGGCGTCGAGTTCCATGCACTTCATTTCCAAAAGACCGACGACGGGGGTAATCGCGATTACGGAATTCGGATAGTTCGCGCGTGCGGGAGGGTGAGGCGGCAGAAAGAAGGAAAGAGGGTTGTACGGCGCAGAGAGCGGCGGTGAGAGAGCGAAATCATTGGAGCGACGTCGAAAACACGCGAGCCTCGCGGGTACCTACGTGGAAACGTCATCGGCAGCTGGGTTCGCGGGGGCCTTTTTGAGGGGGATGTTTCGGACGCGAAGGGTAGACGAGAGAGAGAGAGAACGAATCGTGCGGCGCGCGGGGAGGACGCGGATCGGAGAACGACTGGCAGTCAGTCGTTTCGAGTTGAGGGCGAATGTGTGCAGCGGCCCTAAGTCGCCCTAAAGCGCGACCACCAAAACCCCGCGGAGCTTATTTCACGAACGACCGACCACCCCACTCGATCCCTCAGTCTCAACGCGCGCGCACACAAACACACACGCACACTCGCGCCGTTGATACACACTGACATACGCGTTTTCACCCCCTCAGCGACGGCAAGAGAAAAAGAGACGCCGCGAGGGAGGCTTATCTTAGTACGACCAGCAGTGCGGGTCCCGCCGGAGAAATGAAACTCGATCATCTATACCGGGGGGATAGTCTTAAAGAGACGGAGAAGATCCGTCTTTGATGACGGAAGTCGGGACATGTCCGATTCGATGTTTACGGCAGGGAGAAGATTGAAGAGACGGCAGTGAGAAGAATATTAGCATTTCTCTGTCTAGACTGAGAGAAACGTAGAGAACAGCTAAATCTCTTAGTGCACAGCCGGAAGTTTCTCAATGTCGGTTGAGTATCTTACTGAGCTGTATCTTCTGAGTATTTTTTTTCGATCAATTCGTTTATTTCCTAAGAAAGTTCCACAGACAAAAACGAAATTGATTGATCTGACATTTAAAACTAATTTTTTTTTACGTTAAAAGTATATGTAAATCTTCTTATGAAACTTGAGGGCGCAAAGTTGTTTAATTTAATTAAACTATAACTTTTCTCCTTTTTAATAAAAAAAAAAAGTTTCATAATTAAGTTTATGCTTGCACATTAAGCGGAGCAAAAAAGATAATCTTTTCTTAGCGAAGTGCACGTTTCGCCAGCGAACGTGCCAGCAACCGCACGCGTCTACGGCAGCATCCCTTTAAACACCCCCGACCTCGTAGGCGCGATTTTAACATTCTTACCGAGTGCGTCGCGTCGGAGCGTGCAGTCAATTCCGACAACTTCGACACCCAGTATAGAGAATCGGGGGGGAAGGGAATATAGCGCGAAAGCGAGGGAACGTTATCTGCCAGGTCCCAGGCTGACGGGGTTCGCCCTTCGGGAATAACGCGGAGATAAGCACCCCCCCGATTCTGCCTCTCGTTCTCTCCGCAGCCGCCCTCTCTCGCCCGCTCGGGCGGAGATGCAAAGAGATCTTGATACGGGGCCTCCACCGAGGCCGTCTCTCGTTCTCTACCCCTCTTCCTCGACAT
>QVNZ01013981.1:0-24265 GCA_014825645.1 Pseudomyrmex dendroicus
CGGAACGTAACAATCCCTCAAAATTTCGGAATTCGCTTGCGCAATGCGGATCGTGAGGATTCTGGATTATTCTGGGGCCGCCGCATACGGTCTCCTCGTTTCCTCTGACTTCGTGTCAAAGCGGAGTCCTGGGAGTTCCATTTGGATGCTAAAATAGCACCTATTAAATTCCTCGATCGAACGTTCGCCTTTGAACATCTCTGACCGAAGAGCGAGAGAGAGAGAGAGCGGATCTGTCAGTTCCACTGGGGTGGACTTTCGCGAATTTCTCACAATCGGGAAATCGAATATTTCGCGGTACATTCCTTCGACGTGGAAAAACGCAACGCGTTCGTCTCGTGTTCGCGAAGGAATACATCCATTACGTTTCGGACTCGATTTGGAAAATCGTCGACGGATCACCTCGAGGTCCAGTCTTATAGTGGACTTACCCGCCAAGAAGTGGTCTGATCCAGCCAGAATCATGCTCGTCCACGGTGTCACATTTAAAGCTTCTTCTATGTGGCTCGACGCCGTAGCCGAAGTTGCCTGTCGCGGAATAACAGATGCATTATCCGCCCCCGCTGTCGGGCCAGACTCGGTGTGAGATCGGGATGAGAGAAGCGTGGCTGGCCAGCTTCTCGCAGCTAGCCGCACAATAAATATACGTGGGCGGGGGTGTACACACACGGCACTCTGTTGCTCGAGCCGAACACGGCGACGCGCGCCTGCTGCACCGAAACCCGTCGTACGCGCCTGCGCAACCCGGGCCGCGGGTCGTGTTGCTTTGACTGTTAGGCGCAGGGGCTGGTGTCAACAGCGTAACTACGCCAGGCACAGCGACGTGGTGAAAATGTTCGTTATGTCGAGCGGTGTGCGATTCGATGAACGCTATTTCGTTGCAAAGATTGACGGATATCGTTGTCCAAGTGGTGCGGAACGCGGACGGTTTCTTCAGTCGCGCGATTTCAGATTCTCTTTTCCCGGGGTGATAATTTGAAAGCGAGGCGCGGCCCTGAAAACGAGTGTCTTGTATTGATAACTTTCAAGCCGCTCTCATTGTTCTGTGGTTTTGTTGTGTGTATGTACTCGCGTGCGCAGCTGCAGCGGGGTTTATTCATGTTTTAGGGAACAGTCAGAGCAGTGGAGACAAGTGGAGACATGTTGGAGCAATGTGTGTTGGTTGTCCACGCGAATGTAACCTCGAAAGTGCTCGTTAATCGCGCGAGCGTACGGAGGACGAAGTGTGTTTTGTGAAATGCAATTTATCTCTGGGACATTTTCCATCACGTTTACACATGTATTTGATTATAAAACAAATATAAATGTTTTTGTGTAAGACATATTTAGAACAAACCTTATCTAACCCAAGTAACACTCAAAGTAGAAATAAATATTCAAAGAAAAAGTTTTGCTAGCTGATTAAACCTAGCAGCTGTTGCAATATAGCCTCTATATCACTGTTGTCGTCGTTGTTTATCAAGATATCCCAAGCAGTCACGTCGTCCAAGTCGCACTCTGTCTCTGAATCATCTATACCTGTAATTGAATCAGTAATGTCTCAAAGAAGCTCACAAATACAGTCAAAGTAGTTGAAGTAGAATTTAATTTTCCCACCTGGTGTATAGACCCAGCCACGTGTTTTTCTAATTTCATCGGGACAAATTATGCGTATTGTTTTGCAAGCGTTTCCGAAGGTTTCCTTGAACCACTTGATATCTGTTTTTCTTCTGGCATCGCTCACTATCCATACGGCCTTGTCGTGTGCTGAAAAATAAATACATTCCGTGTCCGCGTCATAAAAATGTATGCCCTGTGTGTCTGCGTTTTAATATTCGCATTTTTTTTAAATGTATGACTTTGATAAAAGACATCCAAATTAAAGTACCGTCGCACATGTCAATAGCGGCACGACAAAAATAGCCGTAATCTTTTTTCCTCACGTCTTCTCCCCACTTAGCCATTTCGAGTCTGTACTTTTCTTTATACTCTCCGTGTCCCAGTAGTTGATCGATGTCTAGATTCAGATACTTCGCCCAGTGCGTTTTTATGGGTCCTGATAATCGTATTATTGCGCTCTTTTGTGGACCAATTCTGAAATTCATATACGCGATTCAAATTTTATTACGTATTGTCTTTCATCCTGGTGTTTTTACGAGCTAGGACAGGTCGACCAACTCCGATTGATTCGGAGTAGATGAAGTTTAAATAGCATCGTTCCATCTTCGTCTGCGTTTAAACGAGGAATAGAGATAAAACGACGTGCTTCGAAGCATTTGTAGCGCGACTTGGACTTTGTTCCATGGTCCAACTGACCATAGATCGAACTGACTTTGTGTCAACTTTGCTCTTGAGTGAGAACGTCGTTTTTCGCGATTAACTAAAAATATTGCAGACGTAAAGTACCTCTTATGCAAAATATCGGTAATATAATCCTTTCCGGATTTTCTCTTGCCACTGAACAACAAAACTCTGTCCGGTTTCGTCAAACAGCTCGTGTTTGTCATGACACCGCTTGTTTCCAATGTCTGCATCGCAGCCATATTGACACAAAACTGCATAACATTGTATAACACTACGAACAAAGAAACGCACGTGGAATAAATAATTCACATGTATCTTTGAAACTTGTTAAACTACAGCGTTAGTTGTTTACCAGAGCAAAAATCACATATGTAGGAAAAATTATAGGAAATTAGACGTTGGGTGTAAAGTAGTTTTTGTAACTAAAGTAATTTTTTAAGTTTATTTTAATAAAATTGTTAATTAGCATATTTATTTAGCTTTCTTCGCTTCACGAAGAGCCTTTCGCTTCTCTGCTCTCTTTAACTGAGCCTTTGGTTTCAGATTATGTTTCTTTGCGAAGCGTTGGTTCCTCAAAAATTTCAAGTCCATCTATAAAAAAAACAATTAACAATTAATTTATTACATTAACTTATTACATAAGATACATGAAGGAAATTGTCACAATGAGAAGATAAATGTAATATGAGTTTAAATTATATGTACACTAGATTAAGATAATTTATATTACATATACAATACATTAAAATAAGAATAGATGTTTTATATCACATTTATAATACGTTATAATCCTTTATTTTTGTATTTAATATTATGTAAGATATAAGTAAAATATAAAAAACTTACACCAAGAGTAGATTCATGCCTGTACCTCTTAGGCTTCTTAATACCATTCCGGTGTGCTTTTCTATCTATGAAACAACAATTGAAAATGTTTGATATAAAAGAAATATTAAAAACTTAGTTATACTTCTAAATTATTTCTCTCTTGAATAAATTTAAAATTATTATTATTATTCAAGTATGTGATTAGGTTAGGTTAGGTAGTATAATCACATCTAGTTCATCAGTATTTTATTGCACAACTGTAAACTTACTTTGATTATGATTAGTGTGATTCTTTGACTTAGCCATTCTTCAGACTTGGTCTATTACGTTCTAGAATAGGGAATAAGATACAATATTTCATTATTTCAAAACATTATGCGTCAATTTAGGTTATGTGAGTTTTCAAAAGAATTATCATTGCTAAATATCTTTTATATGTATTAAAATCTCGAGAAAATATGCAGCTTGTTAATATTATGATTGAGAAAAATGTTGCAAGTTTTTAAACATGTTGCAATTATAGCAGATTGAATGGATATTTGATAGAAAATTATAAACCTTGGAAACACCACAGACAGAAATCCTCGGAAAGGGAAGTTTCAATGTTCACGTGTTTGCAAACCTGCAGCGATGTCTGCGCCATCTGATCAATACTGAAAATGGTTCGGATCTATTCTAAAATGGCCGCGATACACAGGTATATCATCCTCATTTTTCCCTAATTAGAGTCAAAATTAATTATGATGTGATTTTATATATGACTCGCTTTTAATTTAATTAAATAATCAATGAACAGAAACTTTTCGGATCTTATTCTTTCGTGGCAAATTGAATTATTTCGTCGTGTAATATTTATCGACATTTAAACTGGTAATTTTTGAAACCAAAGTCTGAGGAAGAAAATTGAAATTGAATTAAATTAATTAAACAAATTGTAAAAGTGAGTCATAGAATCCATATTAATTACTTCAATTGTAATTTCTTGTTTTAATTATATACATCTATTTAGTTCGTGTATATATCCGTTTATATATCTATCAGTATACTGATTAATAAAATGTACAAGTTGTACATTTTAAATGTACTGATTGATACAATGTTCCATATTCTATATTACTCTTGCATATACATATCTATTCTAATATTATTCTTATATCAAACGTGATATGTAATATATTATTTGCTTTTATTAGAAGTTTTTTGTTTTACACAGTGTAATACACGTTTCACCTAAGTATACGCTTATATACAAGACACAGAAGAAAACACATATCATGAAACTCATATAGGTGGTTCTACATTTTGAAATAATTATATCTCATGTGAGAATACGATCTCGCCTCTCGATTGAAAATATGGTACATTGTAATCTCAAAGAATATATATATATATATATGTAATATATTCATGGCATCACAAAGTTATATCACAGTCAAACTATGTCTACTAATATGATTCGCTTTTTAAGTTCACACATGAATTTAAAGCATTTGTCCACGAAGAAAAGTATCGTTTTGATATTTCGAGACAACTATTCTACTTTTTTTAAAATAAAAACAGATATAACAAAATTAAAAACTCTATTCGCTATTACACACATGTAAACTATTGTGTGTCCACACGAGAAAATCGTTTTTTTTTTTTTTTTTTCAAATAGTACGCATCTTGTACTTCGCTCTGTATTATTCGAAATTAAAAAAATTTTCAAAATCGATAATCGACAGAGGTGAAAAAGTGTTATCGTAATAAATATCCTCCCAACTTGCGAATGTGGATTATGTTGTGGAATGCGCTGTTGACAGAATGAACTTGTTTCATAGACCCATCAACTGTTTCTGCAACGTAATCCAATCCGCAATTTTCTGTTGAATCCGTCGCTTCTCCAGCAAGACCGTGGCGGCCTTTTGGAACTTCTCTTCGTTTCGACGTATGTACATTCTCGCGTCTTGCTCCATCTGGCTGATCTTCTCGGGTCGGATCTCCACCATCGATAGCATTTCCGTCAAATACGGATTGAATCTGAAGTAAATGTGATCGGGTAGCAGATCGTTCAGCATCGTATGCACAGCTGAAAAATTTACATCGTTGTTACAGCTTCAGTTTTACGTTACAACAGATCTTATCAAGTTAAACTTCATCTTTTAATCCTCTTATCACCTTCTGTGTCAGTGGCACTGTCCAAAATCTTGTAAAATTTCTCCTTCCAGCTCGAGATCTCGACTCGAGATTCCTTCTCGCAAATGTGATGCGGAATCCGACCAGTTCCGAACGATACGACACACTGAATCGGATTGTTCGGCCACAGTTGTCTGGCCTCGTGAATCGCCACGGCGCACGGATTGTTCACCAGAATGCCTGAAGCAAGCATTTTTTTGGAGAAACGTTCTTCTAAAATAAACTCGGCAAATTTTATTAGACGCGCATTTTCGCACGCCGTTCCAACTAACCGCCATCCTGATGGAGATATTCGCCGTATTTGAATTCCTCGAAGTAACTCGGCGCAGCGGCCGACGCTCTCACGGCTTCCCACAATTTGTGTTTGTGGCATCCCATGTACTGGCTCTCCACTCTGTGCGGTAGAGTGTAATTTCTGAACACGTAGGGCATGACACGCTCGTGATTCACCACGGCGGATATAGCTGAAAACTGTGAATTGTTCGCGTTAGTCGAACGACTTTTATATCGATCATATAGTTCACACATTGTTAATTGCTCGACGTTTTGTGCCAAAACTCACGCACCTTCGGCGCGTTTGGATCGCGCGTAGTTTTGATAAGAATTTTGTCGCCCAAGTGTTCCGCCAACAATTGCTCCCACAGGGCGGTGTCGTAGTACGCGTGGCTCCAAACCAGACTGCTCGTGCCCTTTATGGCGCTCTGCGTGAACACTCTAATGCTCAGTTCTTTGTACAATCTCGACACTTCTTCCAACGACTTCCTCTTGTGTCCCCCTGCGTCGATATCGAAGGTAAGAAACGATAAAGACAGAAGTAAACAGAGAAACATATTCCAACTTATATACAACAAAATAAGCCATTCACATGCAGGACTGCGTTAGCATGCAGCAATTCATGAATCTGCACAATTCTTACCTTGCAGACCATCCTTCGGCAATACTACACATATGGACAAGTAAATTAGTTCTGACGTACACACGTGTTACAGGAATGGAACAGATGTTAACCGATCGTTGCACAAACGTTAGATGAAAAGATGGATTTAATCCGATTAATTACCTAACACAGCGGCCAGAATGGCGCCTGTGCTCACGCCGCATATATAATCGAACATTTCGTGTGTCTTCTTTCCCGTTAGCTCTTCCAATTTCTTCAACATCTCGACGACCAGAACTCCGCGGATGCCGCCGCCGTCGATCGACAGGATTCTGATGCCCCGTCCGGGCAGAGGATCAATGTGACCCATCACCGCAAGTGCCTCTCTGATGGACGCTACGCACGTGGGAAATCAATCGTCGTTGCAATTTCGCGCAATGATGAACAATCAAACGCGAAAGGATTCGCGTTCGAGGAAAGTTTTCTGATCTTCTCTGATTTACCTCTGATCTGTTCATCCTTTGTTTTCTGACGGGCTTGCAGTAAGATCGCTATCGCTCCCTCTTTGATCGCGTAGTGCCTGGCGTCCGGATACTGATCGATGTGCGCCAACAAGTCCTCGATTCTTCGCCACTTCGAAGCGTTCGACTCGGCCGACACGATGGTGTTCAAAACGTGACGCGTGCGAGACGCGATGCTGTGCTTTGGAATGTTGCTGCGCACTTTCCACTTCGGTATCACGGCGGTGCTCTGCGTGATCTTGGGAGACAACTTCAGGAATAACGCCGAGAGAATTTGGGGCACGGTCAAGCTCTCCTTCGGCTCCACCTTGGCATCAACAAGCGTTCCGTCCTGTTTCGGAATTTGCTTTGCAAAATGAGATTAATCACGTGATTGAAAAGTGTGTAAATAAGCTTTATCATCGTGTTATTTTACACAACACATTACTTTTGTTTACAAAAATAATTACCTGTTGTGGTTTCTGTTGCAGGGCAGAATTGTCCAAGACCGTCTCACGAGTTACCAGCCTCGCGTCGGCCTTACTGGTGTCCTTATTCTTCTGCTGCACATTCAAATCCTTGCTCGCGTCAGAATTGACGGGTTCGGACGACGACAATTTTCGTATAGCGTCGAACTGCGAGTACGTCAATTTCTGCAGAGAATCGAGCCACTCCTTGGAGAGATTGAGCGGCTGATTCTTGTCGTGACTCTTGTTCAGGTAATCTCTCAACTGCGACAGCAGTTTCCACTGATTCTGCATCGACATCGCGACTTTCTTCAGATCGCTCGCAGAACGCAAGATTTTGTTCGCGACGTTCGTTACATTCCCGTCTTTGCCGGCCGCACTGTCTTGCGTGAATTGCCTGCGAAATCGAAATAATCACTTCTGTTTATATATCGCATAGTAAAATGACAGCCTTTGTTGGCGAAGACACTGTAAATAATAAGTTGTAAGAGAGCGAAAGTGAAGTAATAACCTCAACGCGAGAACATTCAGAAGATGCGCATTTTCAGAAGATATGTATTTATTATCATTGCATCTCTCATTGTCATTTTATTCTGTCATCACAATTATATTTGTATAGCCGTGCGCCAAAACATATAGTTGTGACTTATTATTCCGAATGCTTTACAGAGAGAAAAACAAAGCGACCAGATCACATCGTCACGTTCGCGTCGCCACTGACGCGATACACTACGTGCGACGCCATGTTTTTTCCCGACTACCTGTCAAAGTCAGCTGATCGATTAAAACTCTCTCGACGATACTTAGGTATATTTAAAATTTCTCTTCGCCTCTCTCGCGATTAATTGTATGGACGGAAAGAAGTCGTTCGAATAAGAAATCATCAAAATTGTCGATCGAAGACCCTAACAGTTCAAATATCTTTCTCACAATCCTAATCTTCTGAAAAAAATCTCGCGATCTTTAATCGCGCTTTCATATTGTCAATTTTTTTAAATTAAAGTTAATTCCGACAAAATTACCGAATCGGTTTTTGGTTTTAAAAAAAATAAATTTCGTCGATCTCATGAGAGAGACGCATTTCTTTACCTGCGATTTAACTTCTTGGTCTCTAACTTCTCTTCTAATTTCAGCGCGACGTATGTACGTTCGAAATTCGCTCACCTCATTAGCAAGACGCACTTCTGGCGATGCATCACGTGTCTATTAAAAGCCATTGCACCCGCGGTTCAAACACACACTTAAATATATCTCTCTAATGTCAAAAAATTATATTCGCAATGAATTTGCACTTCTCTGTCGGAAATGTGTTTGTTTTGAGTTAAAAATTATAAGAGAGAAAAATTGCGCAAGAGATATATCGATTCGTCGCTATAATCTCTTCCTCGACCACCGTTGTTTCGTGACGAAATCAAATCGTTCGATTACGTAATCGACCAGAACAATTCGGTTTCTATCGATATTTAAGGCTCGCGAGCCCAGAGAAAAGAGAGCGAGATACGCGCCGTCGAGGACGGTGTGTAAACTAAACGTGACTCCCGCGTCTTCGCGATTCTTATACGCGACGAAAAGTAACACGTGACGCGTGTCGTGACATTTCCAACGAGCTACGTGCCGCGCATCTATAGCCTCGCAAATAAGTAAGATCATACGACGTAATACCTGGCCAATCGTCCGCGCAAATTAAGTCCCGCGTTATATAGCACTGTGGAAAACAAAAACAAAAATTATGCAAAGTCTGTCGAAATCATCAGATTTTCGTCGGGTGTATTTTGTCGTAAAAAAATTCAGCGAATCCGCCGGCAAAATTGCAAACAACAGAATCTGTTACCAAGAAGCTCGTCGACTCCCCCGAAATCCGTCGAGCCTCCTTCCCTCCAAAAAAAGAACAAATCGTATCAATCGGATTCTCTCGACAATTTGTCGGATAACATCAGCAAATTCCGCTGACGGCGAATTCGCACACAGCTTAATGCGGATGAGAGCCGTCGGTCCTCTGCTCGCGGTTGTGCGAATTCGTCGTCTTGATCTGTTGTCGACGTATTTCTTTCGGCTTGTTCGCCGGGATACCAGATGATATCTCGCAATCCCACGGGGGAGGACGTCCCCGTGGGATTGCGATTCCTTTAGTAGACACGAAGATTTGCACAGAAGTTTCTCTTCGGACAAAAATGCGCACGATGAGTATAACATACGCACGCAGTTTCGCACGCAACAGAACATTTTAACGATGATTAGAGCAATGCTGCAATTACGTTGCCAGGAACATTTTAACAAATGAAAAGTTTCGCAACGACGTAACGAAACTTAAGAGATAACGGGAAGTACAGTTTTCACGCGCATGTAATATCTGATGATTTCTAAGTAAAACGTGTATTTTCTTCTTTTTTTTTTTCAGCAAAATAGGAAAGTCATAAAATTGCAACTACTGCGTCGCCATCAGGCGCGTGAATTGCGACTTGTGTGGCGAGATAAAAATTGCGCGTAGATATTGCGCACTTTTGAAAAACAAATTAGATATACAAACGCTACTTCCTGAAAAATATGTCAATTGAACGCAACCCCGCGTCTATCGTAAACATTAGAACCGACAAAAACACTTGTTTTTTTCTATATAAATAATTTATATTTGTTATTTTTCAAGGGAACAACAACAAGACGAGATCACGCGATTTGATGACCGCCAAGGAGCACGTGCGGAATCGAACGATATGACGTCGCGCAAATAAATAGCGAGAGATGAGCAACGACTTCCAATTGGTGACGCCTGCGTAACCTTGTCCGCTGATTGGCCCGTCACATGGAGACTCGACGCATTTGTTATTGTTCGACGGAAATTGGCTCCCGCCGCTTGTGTTACTCGTCGGTCATACGATCTCCTCGCTCGTCTTCGAGGAACACGCGAGAGCTTGTGAAATTGGAACCAAGTATGAACAACATGTTTTGCATCTATTTTGTTACTTTAAATAGCGTTGCTAAAAAAAAAAAAAGACTCGCTCGACGAGAAGATGCGAACTTTCTTCGATCCGCGATCACGTTGCTTCGCTATTGTGCGCGCGGGGACACCGCTATTATATTTATTCTCTCGCACACAGGATCGCGAAAATCCCACGGGATTGGAACGCGGCGAGCCGTGATGCGAGTTTCATTCTGCTGAAAGGCTCATTCCCCGCGCGACCCGCGGTTTGTTTCTCTCTCTCGAATCGATGCGCTTTTCGCATTTGTCCACCGGATTTCCTAGGCATGCGTACATACGCACGTCTCCTCAACGCCGTGCGCGTCTCGTCTTGTGCAACGATTCGGACACTGTTGAGAGATCGAATTCTATATTTATACACACGTTTATGTCGCATTTCCGATCAATTAGACAAGATCCTCCGTTCCGTTTAATAACAGCGGAAGTCGAACTTGCGGAATATGAATAAGACTCTCTTATATTAAGAAGTTTGCAAATCACAAATCAAAACAAGATTCTATCGCGTCGCAGAATAAGAACTTGACTCCCCAGATCTCTCTCCGCAGATCGTTTTTATCCGAAGCGAAGGATAATCCATGCAAGTTATATATACGGGCATTTCTCATACTTCCTTTTCGCAGGGGCGCATTGGATTGCGCGTTGCCGCGCGTTTCCGTGGGGCTGTATCAACCCCTATATAAGGCTGAATCCTTCGCCGCGAAACTCTAGACGTAGCTCGACGGGCGATCTGACGTGCGTGTGTGCGTGTATTTATGTGATCGTTCTTTTTCTCTCTTATCTTTCTTTCTTTTCGCGCGAGACACACACCACCTGTAGATTTCCCTCGGCGAATCTCGATCGTCGCCGTTATGTTCACGAAAACGCACTTGTTCGTCATGTCGGTCGTTGTCGCTTCGCAAGTGTCGCGGCTCGTAAGTGAACCGCGCGGTAAGACTTTTGTTTCAATATCACAAAAGATATTGTAAAACAATGTTATATATGTGGGTGTGTTCTGTTGCCGCATGAAAGGTGATTCGCGCAGACTTTTTGATTTTTTTTTATGTAATAACGTAAAAGTTGCGTACACGCACGTGTACGCACATGTAGCATTTATTTGTTTCCGCAATGTAATCTTAGTGTGATAAATGTGTAAGCAAATTATATGTTTGTAATTTTTTTTTTTTTTTTATTATTTTCCGTAATTTTATTGATTGAATCTCTTGTCGCGCGCGTTAACGATCAAGCTCATCGAGTATGCATGGTTTGCTCTCAGGCTATTCAATGTCCTCTTCCCCTCTTCTGATGTTCCGTGCAAATCGCGCGTGTATAAATAAAACGAATTTATTTTCTGTATGACGTTTCCAACGAGTGGCAGACACGACACAGTAATATTTTTTCTGCTTGCTTGAGCGTATTCGTGCGAATCGTTGCTTTCTGACATATAGTCGATGTGCAGAGAGAGTATTCACTTCTTTTTGAAATTGTTTCATGTGTGTGTTTCAGTGTCACGAGAATTAGATTTTTAATGATATTTTATACGTAATTAAAAAACGAACTGAAGATTGATAAGAGAATTGTTTTATAATTTTAGAGGCACTTTCTGTTATTTTACGTACAATATTCCACACGTAATTTAAACAAAGTATTTTTTATTATTCACATATTCGTAATTTTCTTTAGTCGCGTTCAGTTTCGAATATTCGCAATATATATTCGTCGATATATATATATATCATTTTGTCAATATCCGCGTATGCACCAAGGGTATCCTCACATCTTTTTGATCCTTGATGACCGCAGTGGATTACGAAAATTCTCTGCGGGTGTACAACGTGGGCGTTCTTATGGCGTCCCATCTCGACAGTCCGTTTGATCTTGAGCGATGCGGTCCGGCGGTCGATCTCGCTCTGACCGAAGTGAACGATTTTCTGAGCGTTCACAACGTGCAGCTGCGCAAAGTTCAAGGAAGGTAAAAAAAAAAAACTTTGATCTCAATCTTGTTGTCATTGTTGAGATTAGGAGAGAAGAAGGATGGCGATTGTTTATCATCTCTCGGGAAACACGTCGTGAAACACTGAGGGAAGGATTTATTTTTCTTTAAAAATCGAGTAAATTTTCTTGAAACCTCTTTCGATGGAAGAAATTGTTTACTTTATTTCAATAAAATATTTTATTTCAAGTAAATGTGCACATTACACTGAGTGCATTATTTTATATCTATACGTTTGTAAATACACCACCTTCCCGTAAAATATACACGTCATTTGTTAATTGAAGTATATTGTTTTTTTTTAAACTTCAAGTTTTTTCTCTCTATTAAAAAAATGCACTCTAATAAGTATTTTACAAAATTAAATTATAAAGAGAAATGGTGGAAATCAAAGTATAGAAATGGTTGATGAAAAAATTGTATACTCTTAAGCGTGTGATCAATCTAAAACCCTAGACGTTTTGAATACGAGGAAAATAAATGTCATTAGCACCATTAGGAACAAATAGTTTTCTTAAACAAAATGTGACTTTTCTCTTTCGAGATAGTTTTTTTTTTTCCCTCAGTATATCAATCGCGAACGGGGAACGAAAACTCATTGCCAAATTTCATCCACCTTACTTCGTCCGATCGCGTTTCTATCAGCGTTTCACACTGATAACAAAAAAACACACACACATCGAGTGCATCGAGTTAGAAATACACGCATACATTCGTTCCGTTCCCTTAAACCATTCTCATAAAGCGTCCCTTTTATATGAAACTCTGCCGGTTCGCAATTTGCGCGCTCCCTTCGCTTCTATTCGGCCAAAAAGCGCGTGATTTTTTTCTTATTTTGTTAGGGAGAGATTTATTGTATTACACAGATGTAAAACCACACGGGGGAGGAAGAGCAACTGCGTTTGTGTTACGAGAAATATATAGCGGCGTGTATAATATTAAAAAAAAAAAAAAAAAGAGAAAAAACAGAATATCTTCACACAAGAAGTGACTATATACAATATTGTTAAATATAGATTTTGCATCGGGATCTGCTTGAATAGCTCTGAAATCCTCATTTAGGTCGACGTGTTCGGTTATGGAGGCGTTGTTTCGCCGTGCGCCTCTTTTGCGTCAGTGCATTGATACAATTGAACAGGCATCTGCGTGGAAAAAAGATTTTTGCGTCTGTCATAATGTTATATTAAATTTTTACGCGCGATGGAAAAAAAAAAATACAGCGACTGTGTAAGTTTTATCACGAAACACTTTTGAGAGAAATGCGACAAAAATTATTTATTTAAATAATTTCATTTATCTATCTGTGTATCTAGCTCTTTGTTGCATTGTGTGTGTTTTGATATCTGTCAAAACAAACACACTCGCGCGGCTATATTCCGTACAACGCGTGTTTCTCTCTCTCTCTCTCTCTCTCTCTCTCCGTGTGTGTGCGGATTGGCGGAAACTCAATCACTGGCCCATTCATCGGGCTTACAATTAATGCGCCATTATTTCGACTCGCACGACGCGTCTCCACACACACACACACGCGCGCATCGAACGCCGCACACCCCGATGATTGTTGCCATTCGCATCGCTAATTGAACACTCTCGCATCCGAAACGTCGCATTTCGCAGCTTCCCTCTTCAAGGACTTCCACGTGCATACATTTGTCGGTTTGCGCGTGCAACGTACATACATTACTTACAGAGGAGAGAAACGGCGCTTATTCTTTTCTCGCACGCCACCATCCCCTACATGGCAACTCGATCGTATTATGTTTGCGCTTTGACATAAATCGGATCCATCACGCGGAATCGCGTCTCTTTTCAGATTGATATTCTTTCTATTGATTTTTCCGCCGACTGAATTTCTCCCTCACGTGAGAGGTCGCGAATCCACTACGCGAGTGTCAATCAAATGACGCCGTTATTATAAAGGAGATAGAAAATTACTTCTATCGTGCGTGTCTGTCGTCGCGCCGCGCCGGTTAAACTCGAATGTGTTTATATTCCGATTATTTTATTGTATAGAAAGAGAG
The DNA here is from genome assembly GCA_014825645.1 of Pseudomyrmex dendroicus. Lineage (NCBI taxonomy): Eukaryota > Metazoa > Arthropoda > Insecta > Hymenoptera > Formicidae > Pseudomyrmex > Pseudomyrmex dendroicus. The sequence continues at coordinate 14,098 of QVNZ01013981.1, forward strand.
AGAGAGAGAGAGGAGACCGCGGGGATAGATTGGCAATGTGTTGTTTCGTTCTCGTATTCATTCGACCACTTGCGAATCGATGTTGTTTGGAGAATTGAATGATAGCATTGAAATTTCCCAGTTACCCGTCGTGCAGCGGGGCGAAAGCTCCCGGATTGGCGGCGGACATGCACTTCCGGGACGAGGTGATCGCCTTCATCGGGCCGGCTTGCGCGTTCGCTCTGGAACCGGTGGCACAACTCGCGGCTTATTGGAACAGTCCAATTATCACCGGCATGGGCGATCAAGTAGGTCGAATAAAACTTTAACTCACTCGCGATTTTGGATATCGCAATTTCGTACGTGCACCCGATTTACGCTTTTGCGCATTTCTATTCTACACATATACTGTCGCGCTCGATATTCGCACGATTAACTTTCCGTGAAAGCGCCGCATTTGCATAATCGATATATTATATTGTATATATATTCCGCATCACTTGATACAACAACATCAAGTATCATTATAAATCTTATCTTCCGGAGGAGACTGCAGAGAGCGCGATCTTTGAGAGGGATCGTATTCAGGAACGATTTTTTTTTTTTTTTTTTGTTTTGCGCAATCAGTCGCATTTTTGTATGTACATAAGCATTAACGGACTTAATTTTAATTGTATACATTTTGTTTTTTCATCACCGATGTTTCTTGTATAATTTTTCACATCGCAGTTGTTTTTTTTTTTTTTTTTTCATTTTTGCGCATATCACGTTTCGCTTCGTTAGAAAATATAAATACAAATTGTCCCTGTGTTGCGATCAAATATTATGTGAAATATAATTATCGCTTTCTTGCGAAACAAGCCTCCCTCGGAAGGCGAACTGTCAGTCACGTCCGGTATTCTCGGAAGGATCCATAAGTGGAAGAACGAAACATCGGTAAGAATTCTCCTTGTTGTTGAGAATCGTCTTATATGCATATATATGTGTATATATAAAATTTCTTTCTTCTTTTAATTACTTTAAAATTTTGCTGATTATTTTTGAAATCATTTCAAAACAAAACACAGTACGCGTGTGCGACACATCTCACGCTCTGTTTAACATCCTAATTAGCTGTGAACTAATTACATCCGGGAGTCGAGGAGAGAAAATTAGTTTCAACAGAGAGAAACGAACGTATACGCTCTTCCTTAATAAAAAAAAAAACTAAAGCTCATTAAACTCGGAATTATCACACAGCAACGTATATTGTACTAATTAGATTGTTATTACGTTACATATGTGTATTTTACATAGTAAATTATTTTTTCTTTTTAATATAATGACGTGAAAGATTTTACGACATTATTTTCCTCGCGCTGAGTTTTTTTTAGAAATGACTCTAATATATACATTTTTTTTTCATCTCTTAAAGGGAATCTTCAAAGACAAGAGCAAGTATCCGACTTTAACAAGAATGTCGTACTGCCAGTGCCGATTGCGGCTCGTTTTCGCCAGCGTTTTCAAAGAATTCGGATGGTCTCACGTCGCGCTCATACTCGACAGATCGGATCTGTTCTCGTTGACGGTGGGAAAGAATCTCGAGTACGGTCTGCGTAAGGACGGCCTCTTGAAGTTCGTCCGGGAGTTGGACGGTAACTCCGAGAACGAGTCGTACGATCTTTATCTGCGCGACGCGAGTATGTACGCCAGAAGTGAGTAACAGCTCTTGTCGCGCGCAAAGTTTCTCTCGTTTTGTGCTGAAAATCTATTATTATTTTTTTTTGCAAGAAAAGAAATATATTTCTAATTTATCAAAAAGCACACGAGTAATCAATTATAATTTCTGATAATTAATGCGATTTATTGTTTTTTCGTGCGTTAGTCGTGATACTCAGCGTTCGCGGGACTCTAGTCCGGAAGTTTATGTTGGCTGCTCACGAGCTGGGGATGACGAAAGGAGACTGGGCTTTCCTCGACGTCGAGATATTTCACGTAAGAGATGGCATGTAAAAAAAAAAAAAAAAAAAAAAAAAAAAAGCAAATGTATATACATCACAGCCCCTCCCAAGCTACTTCTTTCACCGATAGTAAAGAGACAAAACAATTTTAAGGGCTCTTATTGGGGTGATCACGACTGGGAGGTCGGGGACGAGGACGACGCCGCCGCCAGGAAAGCCTACGAATCTTTATTGCGAGTGTCCCTTCTTCAACCGACCAGTCCGCGATTTCAGGACTTCGCCGACAACGTCAGACAGCGGGCGCAGTCCGATTATAATTACACATTCTCCGAGGGCGAAGAGGTGAATGTCAATCTCGCAAAAACTAAACTGAATTCATTGCGGTATAAAAGCAACGATAAAAATTCGCGAAATTTATTATCTTCCGAAAGAGGTTTTTATGTACGCGCTCAGTTTTTCTCGACGATGATTAATTTAAGTCAATTAAGTCCGAGGGAATCAAATTTAAAATTCAATCTCTCTCACTTTTTTTCCCCACAGGTAAATTTCTTCGTCGGGGCATTTTATGACGGTGTTTACTTGTTAGGGATCGCACTGAACGAGACACTGGCCGAGGGCGGAGATATCAGGGACGGCATGTCCATTACCAGGAGAATGTGGGACCGGGACTTCATCGGCATCACCGGCCACGTTAGGATAGACGACAACGGGGATCGCGACGCGGATTACAGCATCCTCGATTTAGATCCTATTACCGGAAGGTCATTGAAAATCCGTTCGTATTGCAATCCTCGCGACGCGACAGTCGGTACTTGATTATCCTGTGATGTATTGGCTTCCCTCGCGGTCGGAGAGTCGTTACATCTGGATTTTGCAATCAAATAGAGACACCGCGGATTATTAATATGCGGAAACTTCGTGTGTGTAAAGAATAACGCGTGTAGGAACAACAATTAAAAGCTCACCGACGGAATAAAATCGCGATGCGCGAGCATAAGTTCTCGATCCAAAATACATAATTATACGTAATATAATTGTTTGTTTTGTTATATCTCACACGTCTCGTTTACAGGTTCGAAGTGGTCGCTCATTATTTGGGATTGAATCGGGAATACAACCCGATGCCCGGTAAGAAGATTCACTGGCCGGGTGGAAGGGAGGGACCACCGCCGGATATACCGGAATGCGGGTTTTTAGGAAACGATCCCGCTTGCACGTCGAAATCGGAAGCTTACACGTTTATAGCCTACGCGTGCGTAACCCTCGCGATATTTCTGCTCGCAGCGATCACAGCCGCGTGCATTTTGTACAGGTACAAAGACTCGACACGCGGCGCGATTTCTCCTCTCGCGTCAAGTCTCATTTACATATTCACATGAGTCCTACGTAAACAAAAATAAAAAACATGGTTTTTTATTTTCAATATTTGCCAAATATAAAAATGCGTACATTGATCGAGATACGCATGAGGAATTCGAAACTTTTTTTTTTTTTTGTGTGCAGGCACTTGCGATTGTCCGCCGATCTGAACAACATGTCTTGGCGCGTCAGACCCGAGGAACTGCTTTTGGAAGTGGGAAAGCAGTTCTCGTCCAAGATAAATCTGCATCAAGCGATGTCCGAAGCGAACGTGAGTTTTATTCAGCGAACAAAATAATGACAGACTGGAGCAAAAGATACGTCGCGGATCGCAGATCAGTTGCGAGTCACTGCCGCCCACGACCGTGTTCACCACCATTGGGATATATAAGGGCGAACGAGTGGCTATTAAGAAGATTACGAAGAAAAAAGTTGTCGACGTGACGAAGAAATTGCTTTGGGAAATCAAGCAAGTGAGGGATGTCACGTCCGAGAACACCGTGAGGTACGCGCTTCTCGTTCAACGGTCGAAAAGTTTTTTCCTTCTTTTGCAACACGCGTTAATAAAAAAATAATCAGTTTGCGGAGTTTTTGTCACGATGCAAAAAGTTTTGTTTTTTTCGTATATTGAAAATCGCATGATTTTGATTAGATTTATCGGCGCTTGTATCTGCTCACCGTCGCCGACCGTTTTAATACTCACGGAATATTGTCCTCGAGGATCGTTGAAGGATGTTTTGGAGAACGAGGCTATCAAACTGGACTGGAATTTTCGCATGTCTCTCATCCACGATATTGTCAAAGTAAAAAAATTGATGTTTCTCGTTATTGTTTTTTTTTTTTTTTTTATATTCCAACGCTCTTCGCGCACGAGTCTTCATAATGTTTTAACAATTCAATCGTCTCTGCTGTGCACTGCATGTGGTATTGTTGATTACCATCAAGGTACGATGTAAATACAACAATAATAAAATTATATATCTTTGTTTTTCTACAGGGAATGTCTTACCTTCATGCCAGCGAGGTCTCCGCGCACGGTAAGTTACGATCGTGCAATTGTCTGATCGACAGTCGCTTCGTGTTGAAAATCTCGGACTTCGGGCTCAAAACTCTCACCACTCCTTCCGATTTAATTAAAGACGAGAGCTATTACACCAGTGAGTCACGCATAAGTTATATGATACAAAAGCTACAAAATAGATTTGCACAGTAAAATGTACACACATACACCAATACGTCGTATTTTTATTTGCAGAACTACTTTGGGTCGCGCCCGAGCTTCTACCGCTGACGGTGACACCCGGGAGCGCCGCGACGCAAAAGGGCGACGTGTACAGTTTCGCGATCATCCTGGAGGAAATTGTAGTTTGCGGCGGTCCGTACGAAATAGCCAGGAAACTCATGTTTATGACGGCGCAGGAGGTAACGATTCGTTTCAATATCGCGCTGCATCGTCTTAGTTTTTTTTTAAATATTTGTCGCGGTTTCTCTATTATATTTTAACTCCTTCATTTCGAAAGATCGTGAGTCGAGTGTCAGCGTCGGAGAATCCACCGTTCAGGCCGGAAGTCAACGTGAAGGACTGCCCGCAGGACATACTGTCGTTAATGGAGAGATGCTGGCACGAAGTTCCCGAGGAACGTCCTAGCTTTCACGCGATTCGCGGCACTATTCGAGGAATTATGAAGTAAACGAAAATTACATGCTTTTTGTGTGCACTTTTTGCACGCAAGGTGAAACTGTTATAAGTATACTTTAATAAATTGCGGGGCGGGGGGCGGTTTCAGAGGGTACTGCGAGAACCTGATGGACGATCTGCTGCGACGGATGGAGCAGTACGCGAATAATCTCGAGGCTCTCGTCGAGGAGAAGACCGAACAGTTGAGTCTGGAGAAGCGTCGCAGCGAGGAATTGCTTTATCAAGTGCTCCCGAGGTACATTGTACGAATAATCGTGCTGCGAGTTTTTTCATTTGTCAAATAAAATGTCACAGAAAAAACAACAGTATTGACATTCTATCGAGAACAAAATTTTAAAGGCAAGTCGCCGGTCAGCTGATGGCCGGGGAGATGGTGCAACCGGAACAGTTCGAGTGCGTCACCATTTACTTCAGCGACATCGTCGGCTTCACCGCGCTCTGCGCCGAGAGCACGCCCATGGAGGTCGTGGACTTCCTGAACGATCTGTACAGCACCTTCGACAATATTATCGGATTCTATGATGTTTACAAGGTTGAATTTTATCTCCTGAGAATTTAAAACAAAATATTCAGAAGAGAAAACATTTCAAAGCGTATAAACCGTTTTTGTTGAACTTCTTAAACATTTTTTCAATAAACTCTTGAAAAGCGCATAAAACATTGAGACGACGCGATTCGCAGGTGGAAACTATAGGAGACGCGTACATGGTCGCGTCCGGTCTTCCGCAGAGGAACGGCGACGAACACGCGAGGGAGATCGGACTGATGGCTCTGGCCATACTGGACGCCGTCAAGTCATTCACGATATTGCACAAGCAAAACACTCAGTTGAGCGTAAGAATCGGCGTGCACAGCGGTCCGGTTTGCGCCGGAGTGGTCGGTCAGAGGATGCCGCACTACTGTCTCTTCGGCGACACGGTGAACACGGCGTCCAGAATGGAATCCTCCGGCTTTCGTAAGACAGATATACACTTGAATACACGTATTACATTTGTGAATTTAATCAAGCTGAATCGTGACTCGGTACGTTGCAGCTTTGAGGATACACGTCTCCGAAGCGGCGAAAATTATCTTGGACAAATTCGGGACGTTCAAGCTCGAACTGCGGGGAGAAGTCGAGTTGAAGGGAAAGGGCAGAGTGACTTCTTACTGGTTGACGGGTTGCTCGGAGCCCGATTCCAGACTGGTCGTGCCGAAATATCGCAGGCTCAGCAGCAGTCAACCTGAAAACAATCTGAATCCGCTGATCTTTCCGCCGAACAACATGAGCGGCCCGAGAACAAGCAGCACGTTCATTAATCTAACAGAATTTTAATCATTTCGCGCGCGCTACATCGTCTCTTTTTAACATCCAGAAATCTCTCTCATTTCACGCGATTCAAGAATCTGTCTTGAAACTCTCTTGACTCTTTGTTTTAATATGTAACAAAAAAAAAAAAAACAACTCAGTCGATGTGAATTGGGTGTGTAATGTTGAACTAAAGTAGTTCAGAGACTTTACAACTTTTATTTTTTTTCTTCACTCGAAATTTTACATTGGTAGGATATAATTTATTTATAAATGAGTGTGATATATATACATATATATATATACATATATATATATACATGTATATATGTATATATATGTATAACTTTTCGCGTTTATCACATTTCCATCGCGATTTCTGTAGATACACACAAAAAAGAAAATATATATATCTATTAAATTATAATACGAATTTGTTTTAAGCGATACACTGTTTGTCGTCCTCAACTCTGTCCCGAAATACATGTAACGTTGCACGATCGATGCAGATGTAATTCGTTCGTCTAGAAATGATCTATATGTAAACTACTGGTCTTCGATCCCCTTTTTTTTTCTAGATTATAATGCAAAAGTTGATGTCAAAGATATAGATAAAGCAATTCAACCTAATTGCTAACGTGTTCTCACCAGTGTTACGTAACAGGGCTCCAAGATTCTCCCTCGTTCGAATCCGACGCTATCCGAGCATCCGGATTTAAATTTTGCGTTCCTAAAATTTTCGGATTACTCCAAGTGGGTATATCTCGAACAGAATGTAAAATTTTGTCAAAAATTAACAAACTGTGGTTCGACGTTCTCCGCTGTTCGAAGTAAAAAAGTCGAGAAAATTTTTACATCACGCCCGAGTATTTTCGATATATTGCGGATTTGTTGTCTCGGATATCCGGATACTCGAATTGCTTTGGAAGCCCTACATATTATACATATATGTATAGTACTTTAATATATATAATTTATCTCTTTTAACATATACAATTTTAAACATTACAATGATATTTGTTTTTTTTTTTTTTTTTTAGCATCTTTCGGTCTTTGTTTCCGTTCAGTGTCATTACCACGATGATTACTACTACAAATGGTTAAAAATCTCTGTGTGAGCTCTATATTATATTTGTTATTACACCTAAAACGTCTTGTTGTTTCTGACAAAATCTTGACAACAGGATCATTATCGTTGCGAGCTACTTAGACGCCAGGAACATTATTAATCTGCAAACGAAAGATCGACATGTTGTAACACTCACACACTCACACACACGCATACAAGTCGCACTTATATATATTTTACTTTATACTGCAAGAAGAAACAATAATCGTGTTTCTATTATAAAATTCTTTACCTAAGATTGATGGCTTTAGCAGCGAGGAGTCTGTTGCACTCTGCCGTGTCCGGTAGCGGTAACGTGAAATACGGACTCTCGTTCTCCTGCTCGGTGAACTCGAATCTGTGAATTCTCGGATGTACTTTCATATCGCCAAACGGGCCTTTCAAGATCAAGTAATAAACCGGTAGCGGATACGTAGTTTTCGACTTTAAAATCAGCTACGAAACATATTTTCCACTTAGATAGGCAGCGTACATGTAACATTGCGTGTGATTTAATTGCAATTGTTATTATAAGATGCGACATATATCCTTTAAGTTAACTTATTTACTCGTTGCTCGCTCACACGTGATTGAATATCGCGTGGCGAGCAACAATTAATTTTTTTAAAAAGCTTTGCCAATAAATAAGACAAGACAGATTTCAGTTTCGTACTTGATAGGTCATGTCTCGCTCTGAACTCTGTGTGGGATCGCGCTGATTGCTATTGATCCTCGCCTTCAGCACCCACTGATTGTTGAACGCGCCGAACCGTGAAGTTTCATAAAATAATTTATGAACAAATTCGTCAGTACGATACGGCTTCATCTGTAAGTCTATAAAAACGATAAAATTTTACAGATAATTGAGGTGCGTATCGATCGGAGCGCGTCTAGCTGCAAAAAGGAAGAAATATGCACAAGTGTGTAACTAAAGCCGTCAAAAATTGTGACAAAATTATTTAAACAGATTGATCATAAGTTGCGGTTGCTGCTAAAGAAAAGCCTAAAACATGTTTTCGCTAGATCTACATTAAGTTAGCCTTTTTTTCATACAAAAACATCCGCACAAAAATTAAGTGTCAGTTAGATCTTCCTCCACTTTAATTTTAATTTTCTGCCAAACGAGTCGAGCACCAAATTTTTAAATTGAGCTTCTAATTAGCACCCAAGTAGCACTTAATTTTTGTACAGGTGCGGATGTGTTTTTGTTTGCGGGGTAGGCTAATTTAAGAGATATGTTTGCTAGAGAGCAACATACAATCTTTTAATATCTGTAATGTGTGTCATATGTTACATGTGTGATATAGATTTTGATATGATATACAGACCGGTAAACGTGATTTTCTCGTAGGACAAAAGATCAAAGATATTGTCATAGAGCCTACGCTCTTCCAAGGTACGGGCATCGATATCTCTCAGCGCTTCCATCACGTCCGCCCCCGTGCGATTCGGATGAACGCAGTGAATCTCGTGTTCCGGGATCTCGTGTTTGGGGCCTCGCCATGGACAACCGATTCTATTATATTTGCAAGTAGACGTCCTGCATAGGATTACATCGGTATCAGTATACATTTTGCACATTTTTCGTGTGTCACACACGAATAACGGGAAGCAAAAACTAAGATGAAAACTCGATCAAAGAAAAAATTCTAGGAACTATATTTCGACGGAATGTGTACGCGTTTTCTAAAATGCATGTATGTAAATTCAAAGAAATCGTTCGTGCACGCATAAATAACAATTGTCTTCTACTACTATGAATTTCCAGTCCACCTGCAACTACATCATGAATGTGATATTAATCAGAAGTACGTCAACTCTCAGTTTCTTTTTCTTTCTTGTCTTTTTTTTTTTTTTTTTTTTTTTTTTTTTAAATTTTGTCTTTGAAAAATTTACCTCTCCTCGCACAACGCCTCTTCATGATGTTCTAAAGAATTTCGCGGAAACTCCTTCGCGCAATATTGACATTCGGCCGGTAACTCGGACACGGCTTTTTCGACCGCCAGATTTCGAGATGCGGTGGTTTTGCTGATTTCGATTCTGCAGTTGGGACACGTTGCCATCTCGTCCCGTAGCCTAGCATCTGCGAGGACATGAGTGAAGCAACCGGCACACATCAAGTGTCCATTAGCACACTGTGAACATCATTGCAGCATGTATTATTAACGTCCTTGCCATTCTGATCTTTATATGTATAGAATAAAAAAAACAAAAAAACAAAAAAAACAAAAAAAGAAACAACTGCCCTAAAATTCTCATCGTTCAGACATTCTAAGCGAATGTGTCACTCGAGACGCAATTGACCGTAAAATTTAAAAAGTTTACAAATGTCGCAACAAGTTTCTTTTCCGTCTACTAGACCTTACACACATGTAGGGTTTTACTCTCTTTTTATAATTTCGCATTCCTTACTTATGTATACTACACGTAAAACCACGTAATCCCAGCACACAAATTATCCCAAATAGAACAAAAAAAGATTAGTGTCATGTATATTACCATCGTTTTGACGTTTACAAACCTGAAACACAAAATCGTACGAATATTCATTAATCACAAGTGTCACACTTTATCGAGAGAAAAATCGTCTAGTTTAAATCATCATCATCACGAGAGTATTTTCTCTTCTATATTAGTTTTTCTTTTCTTTTTTTTTCTTCAATGACCAATATATATATATATATATTATACATATCTCAATGACAAGAGAAAGGACAAGACGAGGATGATGATACGAGGGACGAGTAAAAAGGAGGTGTTTTATGCGAAATAACTAACTAATTACCTTCAAGAAT
>QVNZ01013982.1:0-16141 GCA_014825645.1 Pseudomyrmex dendroicus
GACCCCGAATACCCCCCTAACTAATAATTAAAATATTGCAAAAAAAACTCCTCAGCCAGGAGTCGAACCTGGAATCTCCGGCTTTCCGGATTTTTTAAATTTAATTTTAATTTTTATTGTATTTATAACGAGAAGAATAGCGCTGTACGTAAAAATAAGCAGCAGCATTTTCTATATACAGAAAATCAATGGAAATATCAAAAATCTGATTGGATCACGCTTTTTTTTTTATTTAACAGCAGACAAATCTCTGTGAAATTTGTCAAGGTGCTATCAAAAGTTCGAATTTTTTTGGTCTCGGTCGCCAGCGGAGATCGAAACGTCCGCAGAATACAAATGTAATTTTCATAGCGAACCAAACTTTACGTTACTTTCGGCTGGCGTACCTATGCTTTATCGAACACATTTTCGGATCGAGGTGCCTCAAAAAAGCAACTAAACTGTCGGAAACAACGCAAAGCGGAAAAAGAGAATGAGAGAGAAAGAGAGAGAGAGAGAGAGAGAAAGAGAGAGAGAGAGAGAAAGAGATTCGTCGTTATTTTCTTTTACACGCGATACTTCCCACCCCGTTTCCATTTTGCGCGACGCGCACGTATAGCGGAGAAAAAACGCCAAGAAGGAAAAAAGGAAAAATAGGTTGCAGAAGAAAGAAGAGACGAAGACGGTAAATGGTTGGGGTCGATGTCGTCTCTTGCTGATTTGCGAGATTACTCCACCCGTCCGCCTTTTCTTTTTTCTCTTAGATTCTCTTAAATCTCTTTCTCTTCTTCTTTTGCCATTCCTCCCTCTCTCTCTCTCTCTCTCTTTCTCTCTCTTATCTCTTCTCTCTTTCCCTTTCTTTTCTTTGTCCTATCTTCTCTTTATTTTTTGCAATTTACTTAGATACAAGCTAATAATCAAAATACAAGCTGATAAATCGATTATAAAAGAAATATCATATCATTTAACATCATAAATACTTATAATGTGATTTACATGTTTATATCACAGAAACAATCGTATTAGTTCGCTGTAAGACGAGGATCATATATGTAAGTATTACGTTTAAGAAATTACGATTTATGTTGATAACACCTCATGTAATTTTAATTGGAGGAAACTGCTTCTGTTTTGCGTATGCAATGTCGTATATCGCGCAAAACAGTTTGTAACACGCACATTCTGTGTCTGTGCAAGAAGCGATCTTTTACGATAATGCTATTTTTTAAATATCGGCAAATAATCTATATTTGTTGTTATTAGATTATCTACACATGTGTATAAACGTGATCGTCTATAAATAAGCGGTATTGCTAAGTTTCTTAAGAAGAAAAATCGTTAACTTATTAACACAAAAATAAACTTACATATTACAAAAAAATATCAAGTGTACTAGCAAAAAGTATCAAGTATTTAGCAATGTTTTACTAGCAAAACTGATTATCGAATTAAATGTTTTCTGTGACAGATTTAAAATGTGTTCATATCCTTCAATAGTCTATAATATGTCGCTAGACAAAGAAAAACATTTTGAATAAGATAATCAAAGATCAAATTGTACAAATACGTTCGCTATCTTAATATCTCTTTTCGTCTCTCTCTCTCTCTCTCTCTCTCTCTCTCTTTCTTTCTCTCTCATCTCTTAGCATTGCTCTCTGATTTATCTCGACGAGGCGTGTGCGTCGTAATCGCGCGATTCCAGCGAAACCTGCCGTCAGCGAATTCCTCCGGCAAACAAAGAGTTACGTTGGTGACCAGAGAAGGACAAAATGCGAGAAAAAAAACCGTGTGGAAACAAGTCGAAAATACAGAGTACGTCTTTGTGACGCAAAACGGTGTGGGTCTTGACTCGTTTATTGCGCTCAACTCTAAATCATTCTCATTAAATTAAAAAGTGTGTAATGAGTTTAAAATGAGCAAGTCAACAAAACAAGATAAAAATAAAGAAAAAAATAAGTGTAAAACTAACTATGTTTAGTAAATACTTTTAGGAGATAAATGCTAATGAGAACCGCTGCTTAGGAATGATATTCAACCATCTACTTGTTTTCATTTAGACACATAAGCATGTGTGAATGACGAACTGTTTATATTATTAAGTTTTGCTATCGATACAAGAGTTCTACGTAGCCAGATCACAACACAGCCATCATCGACTATCCCGTTCCGTTCTCAGTAAGTGATGTGTTAAGAGGATCAAAATTCGAAGGACATTAAACGAAAACACGCATACCAATTAAATTTTCTTAAATTTGTTTTACTTACATATGCGTGGCAACATGGATGTATGTATATTTGTTGCGCGTGAGAATCAGAACTTACCTGAAAAACAAAAAAAACACATTTTATATTTAATAACTTTTATAAAAAGATATGTACACAAAATGTACAATATTGTTAATATGGCTAATGTGTTACATATGTTTTGCGAATAAAATACCGTCAACACAAAGCAACGAAATGTGTTTTCATTGATGTACTTTGTATATTAACTATCCCACACCTGCATGTAATATCACTTCAGATTACATTGTCAACGCAAGTCGGACGTACATGCACGTGTCACGAAGCTAACCACTGTTTTCCTAGTATGTCACGGTAATAAACCATGAAACGATTTCATTCGTCATTGTCTTCCATATGCTTATTATCTAGCAGCGCATTATCATTCGCGATCGTGCAGTTGTAATGTTTATCGAGTAGCATCTGGTAATAACTTCTTTTACGACTGTATTGCAAAAATCAGACGCGTTATCAGTTAAAATCTTCGTGAAATTAGTAGTCTATAAAATATTTCGTTGTTAAATCTATGAACATACTTTAGAATAACATAAACGACAAAAATGAGATGAATAATAGTAGGCATTTCTTTGCAAAAGAATTTATTTCTCAATGTACCCCTATAATTTTTATATATTTATATATAGCATATTATTTTTATAAAGATCTTCTATAGAGTAGTGTATATGAGATACTTGTAACCAAAAAGGAAATTCTCTCTCGTTATTGGTCTCAATCACTACTTCCTGTCTAAGAAAGCGTGTGCATTTTGTATATTGGTCTTTTATTTTAGAAGTGACTTCATTTTTTAGTGAGAACACAGTAGTACATGAAAAGTCACGTATTGCGAGCAAAGGAGGAATGCATCACAATCGATACATTGTTATAGGTCGAGTTTGAGATGCGATTCGGAGGCGGGAAAGCGCGACTGTGAATTATTGCCTCGAGTGATTAAAAGTAGGGAGCTGTTAAGAAGACAGGGAGAGGAACGAAGAAAGAGAGGAAGAGAAAGCCAAAGGGGCAGGGCAAAGCGATGCGGTGGAGGATAAGAGGTTCGGGACGAGCAACAGTGTTTACCCTTGACGGTCGGCGAACGCCATCCGTGATCTCAGAAACCAGACCACGATTATATCTCGCTCGCTCATTCTTTCGCCCCGCTCTCTCCTCCACATACAACCGTGGTCTTCCTTTCTCCTCCGTGTGTTTCTCGCTCGCTTCTCTTCTTTCTCTCTTTCGTAAGTACGATAAGTCACTTTTACAACGCACCGTCTCTCCGTCTCTCTCACTTTTCTTCTAAACATAGAAACGTGCGTTGTCCTTTATGAAGATCGCTCGTTTTACAAAGCTACAAAACAAGATGCTCTCCCAGAAAGCCTGTGGAATGTTTTTTGGACGGAGGTAAAACACTTCGGGAACGAAATCCGATAAAGAAATTTCGTGAAAAAAATATAGAAACCACAGTCGTGCGTGTTCATATCGTTGAAATTATACATAGAAATGTTGGTCAATCGCGTCGAACATGTAACTCATACATTCTGGAATTGAAATTTTGTTTCGCGGCGAGCGAAACATTTTAAACTAGATCCGTCGAAAAGCGGTCGTTTCCAGCAACAAATCGAAATCGAATTATTCCGTAAAAGCGGAATCGAAATGCCGCGAGGTATCAACGGTATCTCGCCCCGATGGTGGTGAGAGATCTTCTCGGATGGTTCGATTTATCAACGAAGGGATGAATCCGGGTGCAGGGGCGCGTAAACGAGCGGAGAGAGCGGACTTGCATAAAGCGGTGGAAAATTCGGGTTGAAACCTGTGAAAGCGGGGAAAGAAGATCAATAAAGTGGTGTGCCATACTGTCGGTGCCGCCGGTGTGTGTCGTTGTAGTAGCGCGGGTGGCTCTCGCTGGTGTGTATTATTAAGCGAAGAGGTGTGGAACTGGAGAGGAAAGGAGAAAGAAGGAGAGAAAAGAGAAATAGAGGAAAAGAGACAACGAACGAATTGCGGAAAGGGAGAGAGAAAGAGAGAGAGCAGAAAGAGGGAAAGGTCGCTGACTGAAAAAAAAAACTGCAAAAGAGCGACGATACGAGGCGAGGTGGAGAGACAAGGAGGACGATGGAAAATGTGGAACAGACGTAATAAAAACTTACGGCAGAAAAAGTGGGAGAAAGAGAAGAGATTACTAGGGTGATAGTCGTGTAATCTACCGATATCAACCGCTGCGGGGATCCAACAGCATGAACTCGGCGTGGTCTTTGAACGGCGTAATTCATACGTTCCATTTCTAGATTGAAATCTGATATTTGAGCGAGAAGTTTGATCTTCGCTTGTCAAAATATTTTATCTGGACTTTGTTAAACACGGTGTACAATAGAGAATATTTGAAAACGTTAAAAACTATTAAAAACAAATCAACAAAGAGAAATTGAGAGACTCGATTGCGAATTTCGATCTTTGGCCTGACTTCTTTTGAAACGCCCGAGTAAGCAGTTAGTCGCTAAATTGAATCACCCAATGCAACTATGCCGAAAAATAATGACATTAGCCGGTAGATCTGACGATGATTGTAGTCTACTAACAATGTACCTTTCTACATAGTTTATACACAAAATCGATACAGCAAAACGCAGATTAGAAATTCGTTCTACATAGTTATATACCCGCGAAAATGCGCGCGGCAGCAACATCCCCGATTTCACGTCTTTTTGGTCTTCTCTAATCGCGCTAATAGGCTGCTGTGCGCAAGTTCAGCGCAAATTCAAGCGAACACAAGATACCTTCGGATATCTACGCTTAATTTTCAAGACGTTCGAACACAAGTGGCAAAGCGCGCTGAGAACCACTGGCCCGTGCTGCGTTTCCCCTTTATGCAGCCAATGGCGTAACCGCTTGCGGTATCAACGCGGCAGCGGAATCGACAATGTCTATTAAGAACGTAAATCTCGTCGCTTTTAATGCGCTCATGAAAAGCACGAGCTGCATCAACACATCGTTTCACAAATTTACACCATCCAGTATAGTCGCGCTATTACAATGTAATACCCAATGCGAAATGACACTGTTATCGATAGGTTTTCTTCTATCGTAAATATAGTAACGTAATAAATCAGCTCATAACCAGAGAATCATGATTAGATTTCAATTATTCATACGTGAGAGAGAAGATAAACATTTTCAAATAACGAGTATTTTCAAAAGTAGATATTGTCGTTGACTCTTTCTGTCAAACCGATTTTCGCGCGAGTGTCAGTTACCCTAGGCGACCTGCGCAGATGTACTCAACACCCGAGTTGTTGCGAGATTCGTTTCTCGTAAAGGGAAAGAAAGGAAGGGAATATATTTCACACATAGAAACTTTCGCACATTGTCAGTGTCGGCACTTCTTTCGCGCACAGGAAACAGTATCTTTGGCAATATTTTTTTAATCAGATCGTGTTTTCAACACAGGCCATAAAATTTTTCAAACTGAAAAAATTTAATCTCCGATTGAAATTAAGATTTTATTTTCTTCTTGTGTCACGTTTACGCATATACTGTGTGTGGAAAAGTCGCAAATTTCTAAGTTACATTAGACCGACGTTCCGAAACGACTGCACTGCAAATTAGTCGCCTTTCATTCGCGCAAAAATTTTATGGCGATCGCGCGTATGCAACAACGATTAATAAATACTTTCTTTCCTACTTTCCTTGCCGCGAGCATCTAGCGATATATTTAGTTGCTCGAGAGTTTCGCCAACAATTTTACAAACTTGCATTTCTAATTCACTGGTGCGCTGCGTAAGGCACACAGCGATAGCTTTAAACCAGCAATTGTAAGAAATAACATGACTCATGACTGCTCAATAAAACGTTACAGAACTCGGTACAATGTAAGAATAACTGTTTAGAAAGCTCAGAATCGTAATTAACAAAAATTGATCTATTTTTCTAACATTATGTTAATGTTAGTCAAGTGTTTTACAAAGCTCTTTTAATCTTCGAAATAAATATATATATATGCACCTGAAAATCTTTAAGAAAAAATAACAATCTAATTGTAAAAAAGTAATTTTTCTTCACGAGAAAAAGCTCAAGATTTTAGCTTAATTCTGAGCGTGTCGTATCAACGCATATTTGTTGTTGGGCTTCTTCAGCCGCATACGTCTACACTTCTCGGTGAATGAAACGATATTCCCGAAAATGTTCCGTCGTCGAAAAGTTAAACTGGGACATCGCGCGGCGTCTATCTACTTTTCGCGGTGGCAACGGCACGCATCGCTCGTTCGTTAATCCCGGAGCGTCGGGACTACTTCGCAGGAGGGTTACCCTCCTTCCGTCGTCGTCCTGTTGCCGGCGGTATAACGTCCTTCTTTCGTACCCTCACGCGCTGTTTGTCGGGTGGTAGCGCGGGTGGTGGAAGCGGGTGGAAGAGAGGCACCACCATGTTATGCAGCCCCACCACCGACTCCATCCTGACCAACCGGCTGTTTACTGTTTGGCCTCCCGGGATATCGATCCCAGTGGCGTAAGAACCCGCAACCCAGGGGCCACCCGACCAGAGGGAGGGAGCAGGAGCAAGAGGGAGAATGAGAGAGATCGGCACGCGGCGGGTTTCGGCCGCGGGCGGTTGGCAACCGACTCTAGTGTTGATACAGCACGATTCCGACACCGCCTCCTTACCCTCGGACTCGGCCAGCACTCAGGTAAATTGACTTCGACTGAGTAGCACCCGTCTTTAATTGAAGATACGCCTCGGCACGAGCGAATCCAACACACAGATCGCAACAAAAATCGATCTCGAGAAGCTACGAGATAACGCAGAATTTTTGTTTTAAAAAGAAGAGAATTGATTTGTCAAATAAACAATTTTTTATTTTTATATAAAGATACTTATATATACCTATGTTGTCATTTGTCATTCATTTTCGAGCTTTGTTTAATTTAAAAAAGTAGTTTTAAATAGTTTTAAATAATGTTTTGCTTATTAAATATGTAGCAGCAAAGGCAAAATTATAACAAAGTGCGAAAAAGCAATAAAATTTTGAATGAAAAATATTAGAACCTGACAAAAACCTCTCTGTTTTGTCGAATTTCAGAACTATGCATAGATTTATATACGAAATCACATAGCATGGTCATTAATAGCTTTCGTTCAGCACGAAGAAGAACACCTCTTTATAGCCATTTTACCGAGACGATCAGAGTGGAGTGGATCATGTTCGGAACGGAATCGGCAGCAGCCATTGTTGTGCCAAGAGGGTTGAAGAATGAATCTTGCCACGAAGGGATTTTAGGTAGGATTATGCCGTCCCATTTTCGATTCCATTCGATGGCAGAATTTATCGAGCCAACTTGGACAGCCTTCTTGCTTGAAGTAATCTCCGGTCGCGTAAATCGCGCACTATCAATGATACGAGCATAAAAGCAATATTCATCACGACAAATAATTTCGGGAAATACAATTATCAAACTTATTTTATATAGCACACTTCGCTAAACAATCATTTCATCTAAACATCTACGTGTTTATGAGAAAAAAATGTAGGACGTAATAAAAATGATGAATAAAATAACTGGGTATAAATATTCATACTTTAATTGAGCAATGGTTAATCTCCTATAAAAAAAATAAATTATGTCTGTCATAAAAGAAACTCGTATAAAAAAACAATTTTATGATCTGCGAACACGTACAATGTACCTATGTATGTATGTGCGTTTGACAGCAGCACGTATGACGATGCGTATACTGCGGCATACACGTGTCCTGCGGCATGTTGAACACGAGCTATCACCGATTCAATCTTTTCGACCATCAATTCGTGCCGATCGAATGTTACTTGCCTGCTGCTCGAACCAATCATTTCACACGAAAGCCGCGCGTCTGAGATATTATAGGTATGTGTGAAAGTTTCAAAGCGCTACAAGTATATAAATTTTTTTTATGTAGACAACTTTATAACAAGAACATTTTTTTTTTTTTTTTTTGTAAAGTTTTCTTAGCTGTCACGATTAAGATTACACGCAATTCCAAAACAAAACAGATAACTTTCTATGTGAACTGATAATGATCTTATCAAACATGTTAATTGTTTATAAATTTTAATCTATAAAAACAATCAACATTTTTAAAGCAGCAATGTGCAAAATAATTTCCGAAAAGCAATTGCGCAATTCAGACTATTGACCGAGTTGAAAAGAAATACAGTGTTTTCAAACACCAATATCGCACATTGGATTGCTACTCAACCGTTATCTGTGCCTGGTGTCATCCACGAAGCGAGGAGACAAGAGAAGACAGGAGAAGAGAGCGTGATCACGTGACATAGCAGTGACTGCACAGCGACCGCGCGATGCACGCATTTATTATGCATGTACACCCGCATATATCACGGTGATACACATTAAAACGACATGGCTCTACACACATACTCGTCTCCCGCCAACTCCGTTTGCTCGGTGCAGTCGTGTTTCGTAATAATAAGAAAGCGCACACGACACACACTCGGTATTCGCACACACGCAAAAACTGCACGCGCGCAGTGACCACACAGCGAATGTTCAATATTTATGCGTTATGAATATTTTCTATGTGCTATTTGATCATTTAACAAATTGTATATATATACATATACACACACACACAATATATATATATATATATATATATACACAATATATATGTATGTTATACAATATATATTTATATATATATATATATGTTTAAAAATTGGCAAGAAGTGTTAATTTACTTAAAAAATATTTAACATCGTTAACTCTATAATAAATTGTTTAAAATCTATATTATATAAATATAATATAAAGTAATTTATATTTGGCAAATATAAAAAAATAAAAAAAATATATATATATAAGATATATAAGATATATGTATAATTCCGTTATTCGCACGTTGCATCAATTTGATCGTCCTTCAAAGAATGTGAAAGAAGTTTAGATTTTATGTTTAACTGACGACGTGCCACACGGCGCGGAAACACGGAGAGTGACGAGAGAATGCGAATTGAAGTGACGGGGGAACAACGAGAGGACAGAAAGGCGAAACGAGAGAACGGGTCGAGTGCGTTTTGAAATTTTTGCAACCGTTGCGAGAGAACTGCCTTGGGCAATCTTGGCATGGTTATTCGCCGGGAGTATGTCGGATGTACGAACACGCCTTTCCTCGGGCTGTATACGCTGGTGAACGGGTGATTCGCCTGCATCCTCAACGCATCCACGATGCAAGTTACTTTGATGATCGATCGACCGGTGCGATCGATCATGACCATGGTAAACCGCAGCCAAACAGACATTATATTTCGCTCTTGCAACATTGTTAATCAGAAATATCAGTAATAAAATAATGCGCGCTTAGCGTATTTGCTATTTATAAATTTTTTTCGGGGCTTGAAGCTGTTTCGCTGTGCTACGAACCGTTCGCGCGAATATTATAAGTACGGCAAGAGTCAGAGATTACGTTTATTTGCGCGGCAGCATATTTTCCACTTATTTTCTGCACATTTTCTGTTCGTGACAGTAGCCACCCTCATCACGATGCACCGGAGATATTCCTCTCTAGAGACATCCTAAATAATTTTCTCGGTATACAATCAGAGTATCTATCTCAAATTCAATAAAACAATTTTTTTCTATAATATTATTAGATATTTATAAGATTTTATAAATATCTAATCTTATTAATAATAGATTTTATTTTTCGATAATTTGCAAAAAACATCGTCCTAAAAACCAAAATTGCTGGAAAATTGTTATTTAACTTTTTGAGACCTTTTTTCTATAACATTATCAGATATTTATAAAATTTTATTAATTAAAATCTTATAAAATATTGTATATCTAATCTTATCAAATATTTATAAAATCTCATAAATATCTAATAATATTATAGAAAAAAGTTTCTCAAACAGTTGAATAACAATTTTCCAGCAATTTTGGTTTTTACAGGATCATGTCTTCTGCCAATTATTAAAGAAAAAAATTCTCCCTTACAAACTAAATTAAGAGAATAAAACAAATATTCTTTTTTAATTTAAACAAAATAACGCGACAATTATTTGCATCGCGAATTATTAATAATTGCATCGTAAAACACAAATCAATGTTTGAGACCAACTTGTACAAAGTAATTCGTGGCAAGACGGTCAAGACGAAAAAGAAGGAGTCGAGAGAGGCAACTCTTTCGAAGGAAAAAGGAGCCGCCACTGCCGCCGCTGGGTTAGGAAAAGGAGCTGCGCTATTACGCGCAGCGCGCGCGGTATGAGAAGACAATCTGTCGGCTAAGCCGTCTCTTATTACCTTGCCACCATCGCCGTCGACTACCAGCGGAATCCGCGTGAAAATGTATACCTTCGTGGCGCACATACTATGTATCCTACTGTAGTACATCGTGCGTCGCTCCGCGGCTAGAGCGACGTTGTTCTTGCGCAACCTGTTTCCTACCAGCGCGGATGTGCAGCTTTATGCCACGTATATTAGCGTATCCTATCACTGTATGCTTCGTCCTGCACGACCCGAGTGCTTGCCACGTTTACCACCTACGACTAGTTTACGCTGGAACGCCATTGCTCACATATATAATTTCGTACTCGCAAAGCCATTGTTAAAAATCGTAAAAGTTCTGCGTATTTAAGATATGTTTCTGCGAAAAACTTGATATGTTTTAATAAACATATCAATTTAGGTAATAATGCAATAGTGTTTTTATTCAACGTTATATAAACGTGTGAAAAAGAAACACACACAAAGTTTTTTCTTTCTGAAGACAACTGCGTTGTATTAATGAACAATTCCTTAATACATCACTGTTGCCATTACCGAATCTTGTAAATAATAGAGTAACCACTATCTACTTCGCAAGTGCTCTCTGCCGCAGCGGCATTAATCGTGCGAGGTGGTAATAAGGAAATCATTTCGAGAACGAAGATCTCGAGTTCACACACAAGAGAAGACGAGGGAGGAAGACCTTCGATGATAAATTTAGCTGCGATCGACGGTATAAATCGCAAATAACGGTAACGCGGTGTGCGATTATTATCGCCACGTAAAGAGCAAGGTGGATTAATAGGGACAGATAAGCTTGTTCGTAACTAGCAAACTACACAAACACAGGGATTTCCGATTGGTCGTTACTTTCGTGGGTGCATCATGCGATCGTCACGGTCAACCGAGTACCTGGCTGACTGCTGACAAACGAGAATTCCTCACGAAGATCGTCGATACAAGAAGTCCGCGCCACGCCACCGGTCTCTGCTTCTCGACCGGTTTCCGGATGAAGGAGGAAAGGAATTTCTTCTTATTCCTTCAAATCGTACGTGGCTGGCACATAGAATGTCCTTTTTTTCTTCCCTAGATTCGATTCCACTACATTTTCGTTTCCACGCCAGGTTTTTTAACATCACGCATCAAAATATATCTTTCATGAAAAGATCCGAGTATAATAGTGCTTACTTCTATATATATAAATTGATTGTGTTTTTCTTTTTTACATACACATACACATATATTATGTATATAGTGCTCTCAATGCCTTTAGTGGAAACTGTAAGTCGATAGACAACGTTCTATACATTTTCAGAAATGATACTCGCTGCACTTGACGACAAAGCACTTTTTTCCGGAGTCACGACGTTAACCAGCGACAACGGATCAGCAAAGATAAGAAAGGTCTGTGATATTGGAATTTTTCCTATCGCTATAAAATACGAGATGCATTCTAATAATAAAAGAACCAAGAGAGAACGCGATTGCGCACACGCGAGTGTGCGATTTTATCGACGAGGCAGAACGACCGACGATCCGAATCTAAATATGTAACTCTTACATCACTGCGTACTCCTAAATAAAAATAATGTTTGACAATTTTTTGCAAATTACAATTCAGCTCAGGAACAATGGAATACTTGAATCACATCCCGGCGAGATGATAGATTTCGTAATCGAGTAATACGCGACCGGTTTGTGCTTTACTGTAGTACGACGACGCGTTTTATTTTTCGCGGACAGAGCGCAGGCTGTGCCCGTCAAAATCCTACAAGCGCGCGCTCGCGCAGAGGAATTCTCCCGTAACAAACGGGCGTTCAGAACGCGGCAGATTTCGTCGGATGGCCGGCAAAATAAATAAAAAAAGGGATACGCGAAACTGGCGAACGTGCAAAGAGGGGCCTGAAAAATGCGACGAATCGATAGTTCGGTGCACTCCTATACATATACATATGTGTATGTACATGTATATTCACACACACGTGTATAATGTACGTATACCTATTCCGGACGGATCTATCTGCACACACGGGAGTCTGAAGCCGCACCGGACTCTCTCATCTCTCTTTCACTCTTTTTCTCTCGCTTGATATGCTCCTGTCGATAAATCACGCTCGCCGTTATTAAAGGATCGCGGAATCGGCGATAAACCGAGAGCGAAATGGAGACCGAAGCGGGAACGACATGAGAAACGTCCATCCCGACGAGATGGAGAGATGATGGAATTAAATTTGTGCGCGCCACTCGCGCGTCTCGGAAAAAACACGGATTAGTCGAAGATGTTACGCAGTTAATGAAGAATGATGCGTATATTTAGTCATTTATTTATTTAAAAAAATATATGCTTTAGCAATAATTATTATAATTAAATTGCTTGTTATACAAGAATATTGTGATCGTGATATAAAACAACTCTAAAGATTACGAGAACAATCGAACCGACAGTTGGCAAATATTGGCAGTGGTATTTGTACGTTGCACGCCGTGCAAAACGTCCATTACGCACAAGTTCCAATGCAAAGCGATCTTGCCAGGATGTATCAGAAACCGAAATCGAGATGGTTCAAAGCGGCGCTCCGAATCGCTCTCGCTTTGATAGAAGTAAAAGCAGAATTGCCAGGATTGCAAAGGAGCAGAGAAGGTCCGGCGCTCTCTCGATGCGCGCGCGCCGTTATCGACTCCGAGGTAGCTAGCTTTGTTAGCCTTGCGTTGATGATGAGAAAGATCGTACAATCGGCTATCGCCACCTATCGCTTCTATTGCGATTTCCTGATTGCTTGAGTAAGTTAGACATCGAGATCGCGAAGCGCACGGCCAAATGTCGATAGTCGCAAAATCGAAATCAACCATCTTTGTGCGCTTCGCAGAAGAAGAAAGCTCACAGATTAAGTACAGAGATAAAAAAAAGTCGATCTTAGAAATTTTGTTGATAAACAATAAAATTGTATTTTCATCAATAATAAAAATGGGCAAAACGTTACAGTATGAACAAAAGAGAAATAAAGGTATGTTCGATTTACAAAATGTGTTTTGGTCTTTGCAATATTATCTGACAGAAAATCACAAAACTGAAGTTTCTGACGTCTCTGTGAGAAGATTGAATAAAAATTTATGGAATTAAAGGGGTAAAAGGAACGGTGAGAGCAACGATGTATGCAAATAAATTGTCTAATTACGCGACCCTATACGTACATGTGCCTATATAAATATGTACATACCTATATATATTTATACATATATATATCGTTACCTTCGTGCGTGCTGCGCGGAAATATATAAATTACGTGGCTACTTATTCCCGCTTAGTCCATCTATTCATTTTTGTTTTCGTGAAAAATACTACCGGGACGAAAAACACATCGCGCGATGCGCGAATTGCAACGTGACGGTCCTCTCGTAAATCTCGGCCGCGAGCGTACGAGCTATACCGTATAGTAAACACTGTCGATTCTATGGATCATCCGCGACGAACACGGCGCGAAAAGGCTTCCTACAAATCACCGGTACTTTTGCGTGGCAACCGGAGTTGTATATTACCGCGGCTATTACCGTAACTTCGCGCGCGCGCGAATATATACCTACGCCGTAGCGTATTTTTTGCGCGAACGAGCCTTGTCGTGACCGAGACGCGCGCATTTTGTAGCTCCACTTCGCGTATATTCGTCCAATTATGCGTAACAAGCTGCGGTGGTACCGAGTATCCCGCTGTCTGTCCTCCAATCTACAGCCGCAAATGGCGGAGCAAACTGTCGGATTTCAAGTATCTTCTTAAAAATCATTTCTCATGGAACCCTTGGTTGGTTTCTCCCGTTTAACGAATTCTCTGGGGTTAAGGGACTGGATCACATTTGCGCCTGAATAAAATGATAAACTTGTTAATTTAATAATCTAATTGCAAAATCATCTTGAAGAACTCGAGAAATTGTACAGAAACAATTTTTAATGCTGCTATTCGATTATTATTTTGAGGAGCCGAGAAAGATAATAAAAAAAAAAAATTCTTGAGGACACAGATATAAACGAATAAACAAGATCGTTTTTTTCGAGACCGTTAATTTCACTTTACGAAACTTCTGGAATGCCACAAAAACTGCAATATTTATGAAACCGCGTGATAGAGCATCACTTTTGGTGTTACATACGTTGTAAATGCGCGCCGACACCGTCAGCCTCGTGAGTGTAATCGAATCCAGGGTTTGTTTCCATGATAACACGTACGTGCAAGCAGCACATTGTATAAGTATTTTCGACGTTATAATCGAAGTGAAATCGCGGTCAACCTTGCGCCGCGAACGCGTCATCGGTACCGCAAAGAACAAAGAGGTCGTTCGTACAACAGGAAAGGTCTCCGAAAAAAAATGATTCATCAGATCCACGTACAACACACAATAACGTCACGATTGTCATCGACTTCGGCTTTTGTAGCGATGTTTCGGAAACGTGAGGTGAGCTCGTGCCGAGAATATACGCAATATTCTATTGTTCCACGCATATTGACAAAATTATGTTGAACAATTTGGTTAAATATTGCGTGCGACACATATAAGCACATGTTGCGTAGAAATAAATAAAAACGCGCGATGATCAATTAAAACGCAGGACAAAAAATGGATAAAGCACACAAAATACGTTAATTGTTTCTTAAGAGCGTCGCCAACTTTCGCAAATGGGGACCAGACGACTATAATCGTCTTAAAATAAACGTTGCTTTCCCTTTCGGCGCGCGACATGCATACAAAGTATTAAAGTGCATCAGCCAATAATCGTTTTGGGGAGAGTACATGAGAAATTTCGCGAAACTTGGATTGTCTACTTGGCGAAACACTCCGTATTATTCTAACACGTGGTTGTGCATGACTATCACGTACTTTGCAATTACAAATGCGAGATATCCATTTCTCCAGCTAATGATGCCGTGCGACATATATAAATTCAGATTAGATACAATCCTATTATATGTATTATATATATCCTATTATATACGTATATAGTAATTCAACCAGAATATATTTTAAGAATTTATTACAATTGAAAGGATAACAATTTTGCGTGAGAAATATACTGCCCTCCTTAGCTAAAATATCTATCGGAAGAATCGAAAAAACTGAGGTTTTATTTTTTTGTTTGTAAGGGAGACCGGAGCACATTGTGACATGCAAATTATATTATTAAAAATAACAAACTGTACACCATATTATGTAATATTGAGTACATTGCATAACCTTATCACATTCTTTAGCTTTAAGAAAAAAAAATATTATGTTCATATCTTTATACAAACAAAGTTATTTAATGTTAAACACGATCGTGCAAATTTGCCAACATGCCCCGTATCCAGGGTTAGTTGTCACATAAGCCAAAATTCTGATTTTCTTGGGTGTAGAGATCAAAATATGCTATGCTATGCTATATTATGGCGCTTTGCCCCTGCTCGAGAGGAGCATATGCCAGTCTATGTTTTAAAATGTTTCTATTTCTTGTGCAATTCTTATTACTGCTACCACGCGATACATGGCCGTCTTTTCACATTGGGTTTGCCTCATCTGTGTCGGGCTCGTGTTCAGGATGTTATGACTATGATCGCCTTGTGGGAGGGGAATTAATTCGAGATTACACTCAATTAATTTTT
>QVNZ01013983.1:0-36120 GCA_014825645.1 Pseudomyrmex dendroicus
GGATGGATGGATGGATAGACGGACGCAGAGAACGAAGCCAGGTATCTTGCCCGCAATTGCGCACGAGAGCCGATATACTTGCGTCATTTGACACTCCATCTCTCTCTTTCTTTGTCCGTCTGTCTCTCTCCCTCTCTCTCTTTTTCCCCTTCCCTCTTCTTTATAGCGGGCAATATGCGCGCGAACATCGCAATTTACTCCTCTTGCGACGCGATGACACGTGCACACTGTTCACGGGGGTGGGCGGAAGAACGCACCCCGGGGTTTGCGCCAGCACACGCCGAAGATTTACGTCAGGCCTGACCCAACGCGCGCCCTCAAGGTCGCTGAAAGTGCGCGCGGCGAGCGTCACCGAAGGGTGCCTGCCGAAAGGAGGTATAATCCCAAGTATTTTAACATAATAACGGGAAGATAAGCAAGTTATTAGCGTATCCTCGACGAGAGATAGAACGTTAATCTCACACATAACGAATTTGAATTGTTCCCTTGGTCAAGAATTCCCTTGGTCTCTCTTTTAGAAATGAAATAATCTCGTTAAAATTGTATTCATATGGGCGTAACACGCTCCCTATTATATAAATTATTGAGAGAGCCCGTTACAAAATAGATCTCAGAGAACAGAAACTTTTTAGATTTTTATATTCTGTATAACATTAAATATCACTAGAAATGGAATAGATACTATGTTAGAGATTATAGTTTTTATGCGGATATATATATATATATATATAAGAAAACAGTTTTACAAGTAGATTTGTAAAGCAATCTTATATGACAAAAGAAACTTTTGCTGTTATATAAATCTGTTGTATATTTTAGCGGTTTTACGATTAGTTCGCGAAATCTTTTGACAAACTAGAGCTAAAATCAAAATTTTTATTTTCAATTGTGCTTCAGCTAAATAAACATATCTCTCTCTCTCTCTCTCTCTCTCTTTCTCTCTCTCTCTCTCTTTTCTCTCTATCTCGCCGGCTTATATATTCAGAAAATATGTCGCTAGAGCGCCAAAATTAGTTGATAATTTCTATCAAATTTTCTGCTAATGTACTTATCTAATGTATTCCATCGTGAACTCCTATCTTGCTTCTAAAAATACACGAGCACATTGAATTATTAAACTATGCGCGTCAGAATTCTAAATCTATATCTGGATCAAATAAGTCAACGCGCTTCGTCTTGTCCAAATTATATCCGACATAGTGTGTAATGGTTCGCTGTCGTTAAAATAACGCTTTGTTATTTGAAAGATCATGACTGTCATTAAGCACACGCACACATTTACATACCACATTTCATAAAATTGTTTCCTCGTCGCTTAAAAAAAATCTAAATAAAAAATATTGCAGTACTATCACGTCTCGTGATGTTTGGCTTGCGAGAGAGAATTTAACTTTGCAGTATATTAAATATTACAAAAACTTTATGCAATATGCATTCTAGCTTATAAGATATAACGACCCTCTTCCATTAAATAATATACATCGTACAGAGAGTTTTAAATCATTATTAATTTATCTTTCAATTTGTGCTAATTTCAAGACAGAATAGTATGTATTTGATAGTGCATAGAATAAGCAAAAAGTGGCACTTAAAAGAAGCAATAAATAAAACATAAGCTTTTATTTTGTTCTTAATAGATGATACGTGTTCTCTTTTCCTTTTCTCTCTCTCTCTCTCTCTCTCATTCTTTCTCTCTCACTCACGTGAAAATTTATATTGATTTATCAATTTTACTGACTGATATATATCACAAGAGAGCTCCACATATATACTATACAATCTATATTCGTCGAAAATACTTATTTTAAAAATCATCTATTTACGAACTAAATTACACTCTCTTGAACGATTCGATAGCGCTATTACCGGAGAGCGAATTTTATGTTACATTTCGAAATATGACTTGCAAGACGGAGAGATACGACTCGGCTGTTTTGTCGTATCATCAACTATAAGATCGGAAGCACGCATATTGATTTTCATCAACATAAATTAAAAGTTTTTTCATAGGCGTGATAGATAATACGTACAAGTGTTTCCCTTAAAAAAAAAAAAAAAATTGTGCTTGACAGCAGCATTTTCGCGGACATCTCACCGGGCGCTCACGTAATAACATTCTCAAAACATCTGACGTCAGCAAAATTGAATCCGATACCCGCGGGAGAATGATCGATGGCGAACCGTTTCGCTATCCCGATTCTTCGTCATCGTCGACGAAGAATCGATCGCTCGCGATAGACGTGTACAGAGCGCGGAGTTTCTTTCTCTTCGTAGAATTTTTATGAATCCACGAGCTTTTTCGGGCGCGCGGCGAGAAAGAGAAAGAGATATATATATATATATGCGCGCGTGAAGAAACGAGGTCCCTTGTAAAATATATATACGTACGGTGCGATTTCCAAAAATGGTTCGTGGATAATTCTGTCGTTGGAGTTTTTTATCGCGCGCGCGATGGTTCCTAACCCGCGCGCACAATTCGAGCCGAGCGTCGCGCGCGATAAGGAACTTAAAGCATCAATGATACGATACCGCGCGGACTCTAACGAGGTCGTTTTAATATAGCGTGCGCGCACGACGATGGCGTTTAAGAAAGTTCCGAAGATCGGTGGTGAGTTCTGTTCGACGCAGTCTAAAATGCAATCGAGAGAGACCGATTTTACATCTCGAGCGACCGTCTTAAATAATTGAACGGCGATGATCGAAGAAAAAGCGAGAAAAGCGGAACGACATTTTTAATTTCGCGTTTATTTACGATAGTGAAAAATGACTTTTGAAAAATCAGAGACGGAAAGATATGAGCCCGTAAAATTGTCAAATTTTTATCAGAATCTCTCCAAGGGTGTAAAACATCTCGAAGTTTCACCGTGTTGTTCGATACACGTCGAGTCTGAAAAAAAAAAAAAAAAAAAAATCGGTTGTCTCTCGCGGAGTCATAACTCTTCCGCGTTTTTATTATCCGGTTGCGGCAGTCGTCGTATCCGTTTGCGGAGAATAGTGGGACTGTAATCTCGTCGCTACTACCTTGCGTAACGCAATCGACTGTGCAGTAGTCGTCGTTACGTTAGTTGGTTTACGGCGGGTATCGCGGTATCTCTCTTGTGTATAGCAATTGATTGTGTTTTCGCGCGCGCTCAGTAAACAGGTAAACAGAGAGACGAGGTATCGACTGATCGATATCTTGCGCCATTGATGAAATGCGTAATTTTACATTTCCATCTTTTCTCTCTCTTTTTTTTTTGTTCCCCATTAAACACACATATCAACGTACAGCAGATCTAATCGCGTATGCAAACACAAAGAGGAAAACAAAATGAAAAAAAAAAAAAAAAATGATGCATCTTTCATACGTGTAAACAAGACGTGCTCTCGTGTTGCGCATTATTTTTTCATATGTAACACACACACTCTTTTAACTCCCGAGCACGCAATCGCACCTTGCATTAAAGTTGTATTGAAGCGCGTAATGTATGCGAAAATCAAGTTTAATATTGAATCTTGTTATAGTCACAACACACTGACGTCACTCTAGAAACACACACATACACACACACACACACGTAGCTGACATCAATGCTGACAATCAACAACCGAAGAATAGGAAAACCAATGTAACGCAGATATATTTCTTATCGCGCTTTGCTTTGTTAGAAAGGGACATGTTTGAAAAAGCTTGTGCATATAAACACCGACGAGAGTGGAGAGAGCGAGAGAGAATGAGATAAGAAATTTTATGTGAAAGATAGCACGGGAGAAGACAAGCCGGTAGACAAAAAATATTTTATCGCGATAATAAAAAGCCGTTTCTTACGTAATACTGACAAGACGCGCTTTCGTGAAAACGCGTTATTTGTCGATGACGACGCGCGCGACGCGACGTACTGACAAAGTGAGATAAAAAAATACGCTTTGAATTTGATGCGTAAGTTACGACTGATTTTTCATCGATTTCTCATCTATCAAGTGATATTAAAAATTTAATACAATAATACGATGTAATATAATAGAACAAGAATATATTTAATGGAAATGTTAACAAAAAGTAGCTTGATCGTCGAATCGATACTACAAATAAGACACGTGCTATAACACAAAAAAGCCACCTGATTTCCTATTGATCACAAATAAACGATGTAATATAATAGAACAAGAATATATTTAATGGAAATGTTAACAAAAAGTAGCTTGATCGTCGAATCGATACTACAAATAAGAGACACGTGCTATAACACAAAAAAGCCACCTGATTTCCTATTGATCACAAACAAACGAGTAATCTTTTTTTACTGACTGCTCATATAATGTTTCCTTTTTTTTTAACTGTAATTGAGAAGAATAATAATACACTGTAGAGCTGATGTCGCGTTTATTAAATGCTACTTCTGGATTTGTTTTGCGATTATATATCAGTTCATTATCGCGCGCATAATTTTACGCATAGTTTGTATTGCTAATTTGATCACATACACAGGAAATTTTTATTGATCATTAATACTTTTACATTTCAATTGCGACATATATTTATGCGACTCTGCGCTTTATGTATTTAAATAAAGCCAGAATTCAGCGATCAGACGATCATAATATACATAAGAAAAACAACTGTGATATGTAATTTAACGTCTTTATCCGTTAACTTATGCGATATGCAAAAATATCATTCCGTAATCGCTTAAGATCTAAACACAACACAGTGTGTTGCGCGTCGAGAATTGCCGTATGATCAAATATGGACTTTGTGCGTTTTGCAGTTGGCATGTGTTTTTTTATCGTCGAGTACCTGCTGAGCAACTCTATGTGATAACACACTTTGATCCAATGGATTTTTTCTCGAACTATTAGACAAAAAAAAAATTTCAGTTTAAATGATACACATTTTTCTCGGAAACTTGGTAATTGTGTTATGTTGTCTGAACAAATATAATCAGTGAATATAACTTTCTCTCCAATATTATTTTGTAATCAAATTATCTCTCGTTTTAAAATTATACACTTATAAAATATATATATGAAATTTATATGTAGTGAATAACTTTAATATTCGGACATTACAGAAGTTTTGCTTTGTCCAAAATAAAAAAAAAGAATATCTGTCTTTTATATTATATTATAGAGTTGTTGAATCCAGTTAATAAAAATATAAACAAAAGATATATTTTGTGTATGTGTAAGAGAAAGAAAGAGAGAGAATATATACATAACATTAAGATATATGTAGAATCTATTAATAAAAAATGTAAAAAAAAAATAAACACGTATGAACGTAACATTCGAATGAGAATGATTGTTCTCATTCTCTTTAGCGACGGGCACGTAAAACACAAAATAGTATAAGTGTGAAAGCAAAAATCTATTCTTGTACAGCAAGTGTCTTCACTTCATTTTTATTCACACGAGTTATTACGCCTCGTCTTATATTAGCTATTCTTTTTTTTCTACTACTTCATTCAATATATTCCGGAACGGACCTAGTAACCTCCGAAGATACGCGATACCAAGTAAACAAGACATTTTACCAGATCGTGCAGAAGTCTCTCAAATCTTCCGATGATTAGAAATTCAATGCGCGCACAGGCTATAAAGACGGCGCATCGCCGAATATGTGGACTCTTGCCGCTCGGCCGTGCGAGAAGTACGGAGATTTTTCTTTCTCTCTGTCTCTCCGCCGTTACACCAACTATAAATGGTGCCGAGTGTCAGTGTTTAGGTCATCGTGCGTGGATTTCCGTGAATTTGCTTAGCCACGAGATGCGACACTTGTGACAACCGCGCTTTGTAAAGCTGCGACGCGGGGGTTACGCGGGAGGCCGCGTGTGGCGCGTATCGCATTATTATTGTTGCGCGTTGCGTAGGTCTAGGTTTCCAGCGAGGTCTCAGAGATCTGACGTGATAAACCGGCTCCTTCTTTTGATAAGAGCGAGATACCGAAACGCGCGCGCGCAAAAAGGTCGCGCGCGCGTCACAATAGACGGGAAAACTTCGCGCGTTTTTTTTTTTTTTTTTTTTGGAGAAAAAAACGTAGACAAACTTGCACTCGCGGTTAGCAATTTTTTTATTTTTCTTGCGGTAAAAAACGTTAAAGAGCGTATAATAAATATGAAATACTATACAATGCAAATTAGAAGAGCACCGTGTCTTTCAGAAACACGTAATTCGTGGAATTCTAGATCTAAAGTTTGCAAATTGTTAATTCGGTATAACATGTAAAAAATTTATATTAAGATACGTTGCACGTTTGAACTTTTCGCGAATTTTTCTCAGTGGAACACGACTTCTCAATTCCGAGAAGAGATTTGTATAAGATCAATCTTGCTACCCTTTTATTTTCGACAACTCGGGACCGGAAGTCCCTCTCTATTTTTGCTTTCTTCCTTCAACGGGAAAAACGAGAGAGAAATTTTGTCAATAATACGGAGAACGGAGGGATTCGACTGTGTTTTCACAACGTCGAGTATTGAACAATTAGATTTTCTGGCAAATGGAGGTAAAATGTGTTTTCACTAATATAATTGATAGAGTTACGTGAGAGGGTGTATCTGACGGCAAGCAGGCCAGAGAACGTACCTGCGCCAATTCATCAACTCGATTTTGCAACAAAACAACAAATAGCTGATATTGTTATCAGAAATTAATAACGTTTTGTTTATTCAGCGAATGTGATTACTTTGTCTTATTGAAAATCACTTCATGCAGTAATGCTAAAAAAAACATATATATAATAATAATAAAAATATTAATATATAAAACTACTAATACATATATAAAATTAAATAATCAATTTTACCGTGCGCATACACACATTTACACGCGCACGCACATACACATTATTCACACACGTGTAATCCTTTCATTTTTGCAACATACATTTGATACAAATCAATTGTCGCGATATTGTTAATTTTTTCTATAAAATCCACAAAATAAGCGATGTCATCATTAAAATATATTCGAAAAAAAATATCGACGAGGTCGTGCAGACTTCTGCATTATCGGTCGCGGTTTTGCGAAGACAAAGTCAATTCGTGCCGCAGATGGCGGTACGTAACAGCACGAGCGCGCGTTGCAAACCTATCATTGCGTACATTTTCTAATGTTTAACAAGACACACATTACTATCATACGATAAGGGTTCAATATCTCGAAGGCGTCAGACTATGCGCTTTTTATCAGCTTTATAATACATGCAAATTTGCAACGATAATTTTCACCGTCGCGAACGTTTCCTCGTACACTACATTTGTGTAGTGTAAACATAACTTTGCGAATGTCCTTGTAACAAACAACATGTAACTCTGCAAACGTGTTGTTTTGATTTTCCATTGAACATTTTCATGCGTCATTTGCAACCGCACCGCCGATCGATAATCAAATGATATAATTAATGATGCGCTACTACGACAATATAAGGATCGTAAAATATCCGATGACGGAGAAATAATATCCTTAGTCTCGCAAAGAGAGAGAGAGAGATAGGAAAAAGTTAGTTACATGTCAAAAATACCTTCAGTACGTCGTAAATCCTTTGACACAAATCCGATTTTTGCGAACGTAAAAAATCTACAGTTTCAAGTTGAATTAATGAAAAAAAGACACTTTTTTATAAAAGTCTTTCGGCAACACATTCAATGGTTTGTCACTGACTGACCAAAGAACTCAATCCGAAAAAAAAAACACCTATTTAAGATAGTAGAAAAGTAGCTTTTCGACAAATTCAATACACTGGATAGTTTTGCTTGACGAAGGAACTAGACCCTTAAGAAAAAACTCAGATATCTCTGGAATTCTATAATTTTCTGACAATTGATTTTCACACAGACTATATAATCTTAGGCACTATGAGGTCAATGAGTTATATAAATATTTATTTATACGTATAATACACTTTTGTTACTTCTCTTAGCGTATCTGTTGTGTTACTCGATGAATCAGTTCTCAGTATAATATTAATGAAAAACCACGCGTTACGAAACGAGCTTAAAAAATAAAAAAAAAAATAATAATAAAAATATACGCTTTATACATTGAAAGATAAATATTCCGAGAAACCGCATAAATATATCGAAGTTATTAACGATCTGTGTGTTAAATTATTGCGTAATTACTGCGCTGACAAATGCCATCGGGGGAATAATTATTAAACGATTATCAATCATTGGTACACGCGGCAAGAAAAGTGACAAACAGCAGTATCTTCGCCATCTGTTTTATTTAAAAAAAAAAATCGAATCTTCGAAGCATTAATATTTTCTCCGAAATTTTTTTTTTTTTTTTTTTTTTTATGTTACAATTGAGAGAGCGAACAATCTCGTATTGGAGCGTATCGAATTCCCAACTCCCTTGACACATAAGATATCCGAAGGAGAATCCCGTCTGTCACTCCATCTCATCCCTAATCTGAGTGCAGTTTGCTATGTCGACGTGCGTTCGTCTCTCTTTCTCTCTCTCTCTCTTGGGATCTACGGTATAGGCTGTACTAACATGTTTCTCCAAAGTGGCGTGGACCTTTACCGGTTTATCTGACAACCGCACGGTATCGCTCGCGGAATCATCGGAGTGTGTGCCGTCCCTTTCCCCTTTCTCTCCTGCTCCTTCTTCTTCTTCTCTTCCCTTCCTATCGATCGAAAAGTCATCGAGCGCGGGGAAGAGAATCAATAAATTTCGCGACGACACACCACGACGACGCATCCCGCTGCATCCTCGAGTCGCTCGACCTTCGCGTAGGGTGAAGAAGAGAAATGGGAAGGGGAGGAAAGAAATTCCTTTTCGCGTTCATTCTCTCATACACACACACGCACACTCTCTCTCTCTCTTTCGTTTTATCTCTCACTCTGTCTCGGTCCACCGAAATCCGAGGAGCAGAATGATGACGTGATGTGCACGCGTGTGCGTGCACAAGTTGCGCCGCACATACGTTCTCTTCTTTTTTTTTTTTTTTTTTTTTTTTAACAGCGCGCGTATGTGTGTGTATGCGCGCAACTACCGAAGGCCATGTCCGACAGACCGCTCTGACGAATAAACTTTTGAAAAAGTAAACAGGCAGACGGAGAGACAATTCGCTGTACTCACAGGTTTTCGCCGACGGTCCAGCCGCTCCCACACGAATTTCCCCCGTCGTGCCTCACGTGCCACGGCAGTTATTTGATTTTGCACAGCAACATTATTGTACAGTCCAATGAAAAAAAAGAGGGAAGAACCGAAGGAGAAAGGGAGAGGGAGTGTGACAGAGAAAGACAGAGAAAGAAGAAGAGAGGGAGAAAGAGCGCGCGGTGGGCGAAGGGAAAACGGGAGGGGAAAGAAGATACGGAGATAGAGAAGACGGAGAGAGACAGAGCGAGTGAGACGGAAGAGAGTGAGAAGAGAAGACAGAGAGAAAGAGAGAGAAGTACAGAAAAAGACACCACGAGAGCCGCTCGTTTGATCAAAAGCACAATTTTCGTGACGTCATCGGCGGTCGGGCATGCGCGAACTGATTTCGGTGATTTTCCATGCACAATGAAAACACGTGCGGTGCGACAAGTCGGTCGACGCCACTGCTGCTACCGCACACACTCGGCACTACATATCGCTACGAAACGCGCGGCATTATCGCGTCGAAGCGACGGCACGGGCTTCCACAGATACCGAGGGCGATTCGTGAGAGCTACCGCGGCTGCCGACATCTATGCACCCACTCCCACTTGTTAAGTGACGTACACTGACGTCATCGATAGTTTACCTTGAGGCATGACATTGAGTTGCAGTACGGCCAATCGCCGCGCCGCGAAAGTCCCCGTCGCTCGCACGCACGAGGAGCGAGGAGTCGATTCTCATTGCGCGCGCGAAAACGATAGCGATCTCCCATGAGGCGCTCGCCCGAATATTCAAACCTTGACTACACTCGCGCGCCGCGCCCCAGGCACACACATACACACAGAAGTCTTTCTCATTGTGCATCTTTTTTGTTTTTCAATTTTACGCTGTCGCAATACGCTTCTACGTTTTTCTTTTTAAAAGAGATTTTGTTAAAAATAGTTGCTGAAAAATATTGTAAAGATAGAAATAAAAAAATATCGCATTCTATATAGATATATATTTAACTAACCGGTCTCGGATTTTGTGTACTGAAATTATTTTTAATCCGAAAAATTCGTAACGCATAAAATATTGATGTGACACTATATGGATTATATGTTAAGTAAATAAAGTGGGTGAAGATATCTCTCTCCAATAAGAAAACAACATAATTCACGTTAAAATTAAAGGGCTACTTACAGTGCGCTGCGTGTTCAACTGTATCGTTGGACATTAATCGTTTTCGTGCTCCAACATAAAGATGAAGTCGATATCACAGCGTGCGCGATTATTTCAGGGTGTGATTATCCTCCGCAATGAGTGTAGCCCTTCCGTTCGTAAATGGAGGACAAAGTGTACCGTTAACATATCACAGTTTTACAGATACATATATATTTTAATATATATAAAACGTTATTTTTTATAGAGTTATTATATTCTTAATATAGAATAAAATTGATATTTAAATTAGATAATAAAAAAATTAATATTTATCCGTTAACTAAAAGTGTGGAATCACAATCACTCTAATATCATGCGATTCATCCATTGCCGTTACAAAAAATTCTATTTATAATAATATTGAAACTGCATACGCGAAGAATCAAGCGTGTCAAAACAAAAATCTAATATTACGGCCTAAATATAATAGTTTCCGACTGATTTTATGTACGTTCGAGGTAAAAATAATTTTTTCTGTGATCAAGTTTTGCATTTTTCTGCATCAGCAATTCAATTGATACTTTTTTCTTTCTCTTTGCGTGCGCGAGAAAGGCGCGGTGTTACGTTCCTTGAACTGGGATTTATGTCCCGAGATTTTAAAAACGAGACAAGAGACGCGGTTTCGTCGCCGACACACATGCCGGGGTGCACGTCATTCACAATACCGACGTGATGTAAGAGCGAACGCTAAACTGCAATCGTGTGTCTCGTGTTAACCAGTAATAAATGCGAAATATTCACACGAAACCTCTACCACAAATGCAACGCGCGCGCGACACATTTATACATAATTCTGAAATCACGCAAAAAAATCCAGCGACACACGTATGTAAATAAGCGCATATGATTTCACGTTAGCTGATCAGGATATCTCGAGATTTCTTTGCCCATGTTTATTCTTTCTATTCTAAACGAGGATGTTAAAAATAATAAAATTTTTTCCTCGTGTCATCGAATTCATTATAAATGTCGATAATTTCCCGGATTCCGATTATTGACACGTCACTTACTTAATTTAAGGTTTTTTTTGTAATTTTATTCTTATCTAGTATCTAGTGTCAAGTTCATTTTTTGCGCGCGATAAAAAGTAAAAACAATATGTCGGAAGAACAAACGAAGACGGCGAAACAAATGGAAGACGACGAAATGCACATGGCACAGGTCGCGAAAAACGTCGAGAAAAACATGTTCAAGATTTTCTCGTGATAAATTTCTAGTGAGACGAAAATACTTTATCTACACTCCAAACGATTTATTGAATGCCAATCGCGGTTTTGGGACATAAAGTTGCAAATCGAAGATCTCGAAAAATGAACACGAGAGAGACATCGTAAGTCTTTACAAATGGCAGGAAGAAGATAATCTCATAATACATACAGTTGTAATACAGTCGCAATATTATACCATCGCGCGAAATTAACATTCTGAATGATATTTATTTCCTGTTGACCAACATATTTTTATTACTTTGTAAAAAAGTGAATAGACAAATCTCCACGTTTTCTAGCCGATGTGTGCAATTTTAATTTGCAGTTCGCAATCAAAGGTCACATTTACACGTGTAAAATTTATGTATGCAAAGTTTTATATTACAAACTATACTATCAACATAGTAGAATTATACATCTGTATTTTTAGTGAAATTAAAACATCTCTCTTTTTTTAAAAATCAATTTTTGTAATTAATAACGAATAATAACGAGTACATAATAACAATTGTCAAAAACTTAGTATATCAACTAATTTTTGATCTCATTGAAAATACATACACATATAAAAATGTGTTGTGCGTTCGTAAACTTTATCTACATGTGATAAAACTCGTCACTAGATAGAGAAGAGAGAAGAGTATTTGAATGTAGGGAATAAATCAAATATTCCTAGACAATTCGAGTTTTCTGTCCGGTGTGTGTGCATGTGTGCATTTGCTGTTTTCGTATTCTTGTAAACATGGTTATAATTTAATCGTTTGCAATAACTAAATACACAAGTATCGTAATGAAAACGACCCGGAACAATAGAAAAGACAAAGAACACGTTTGTCATCACGTGATTCACTGTAAACGTATCTTGTAAGAAGACACACTTATGTGTCTTTACTTGCAACTTCATATTTTGGTTTCAGACACATGTTGCATTACAATTTTCCAAAAATATATATCATATATATTGTACGTATAATTTATATAACTATGTCGAATATTCTGTACTGCGTTCTATTATGATTTCTTAATTTGCAGTAATTGTGTTTCACATGTTAGCAGATTTTTGATTTTTTACCTTGATCTCAGATATTGTTAATGTATTGCTAAGTAAATATAATTTATCTATAACAAATTTTTCATAGATAAAGGTTTTGAAATTTTTTTTTTTTCTATCCTTTTCTATATATTCTGTCCGGTTTACTAATTACCTCTACATGTCTTGAAAGGTATACATGACTAATATGATGTTATTTTGTTCAGAGGGATACGGTAATAAATAAAAATGGCATATGCCGATAAAGTGTCAAACGACGCAAGAGGAAGGCAGAACGAACAATATGAGATTTCAGAGGAAAATGATACAGCCACGACCGGTTTAGACGTGTTGTATACATCCCAGATAGATCATGTGAGGACCGACAATGAGGATGAAGGAAAAAAGTTGCTGTCACTGAAACATTTATTGGAGAAGGATCCGAAAGCCGCCGATTTAAAATGGTCGTTTTTTGTGGCAGCATCCAACACTTATCGTTTCGACAGCTGTCTCAAGCCCTTTCCACCTATGTACATTAAAAACGAGTGCAAGGATATTGAGGCTTTGGTATTCTGTCTCTGATATTCGTGCGATTTAACGCAATAATCAGATGTCTAACACGTATGTATTTTCTTACAGAGACGAGCCATAGAACTAGTTCCTCCTTTGCCTGTGATATGTAAAGAACTTGGCGAACCCGGTGCTTATGAGAATTACGGTGAAGCAATCGAATTACTGTATTGGGTACTGCTGAGACTACGAGACCCGCACATCAAGAGTGTGCAGAGAGAACATGTGAGTTCACACGCTTGAGTTTGCAACTCGAACAAAATAAAGAAACAAAAAAATTCTCAAACTGAAGAAAAATACATTACACAAAATGCGGCGCGAGAGATCTTAGAAATAAATTCTTGCATTACAGTACGATTCGATACTGAGAAAAGTGCCACAAGAGATGCCGGCTACAGCGCCGAATCTCATATTTCAAGTAGCAAGTACAAAACAATCGGCGACGGAAGAGAAATGGAAATCCAGTGCCAAAGGTCACTCGACGTTTTACGCGTATCACGGAAGTCGTTTAGAAAATTTTCATTCTATCGTGCATTACGGTTTGCAGCAGAATATGTGCAAAGTACGGCAAATCAATATTAAACGACATGTTTTTTTCTCTTTCTCTTTCAGAGAAAAGTTCAGAGAAAGTTGCGAGATAGACGAACATCTTTGAAGATGTGACGTTTGTTTGTTTCAGAGATCGGAATTCGGCAAAGGGATATACTTCTCGAGCGAATTAGGTGTGAGCTTGCCTTACAGCCCCGTCGGGTACGGATGGGGAGGTAGTCTGCTTGGAAGCGAAATAAGCTGCATAGCTCTATGCGAAATTATTAATCATTCCGACATAAAGAGAGGAGACTCGAGTAAGCTCACATCCGCGTGTAGTTTTACACATAACGTGATTTTAGAAGACAAGTTTTGATAGCGAAATTTGTTGCAGGGAATATCACACAAAACACGTTGAATAATTTAGTCGGTGGAAGAATACCGGACAAGTACTTTGTAGTGACAAACAGCGAGTTAGTGAAGTTACGCTACTTGTTGGTCTATACTCAAGATCTTCAAATAATTAGGTAAACCGCGCGGTTAATTCATCTCTGCGCGATTACACCCCGATTTCTGTAAACACTTTACTATTTCAGCACTACTGAAAGTTCGGGATTGCTGGCGTGGTTTAAGCAACATAAGCTGCTGACGTTCGTGATCGGCTATGTTGTACTGTTAGCCTCGGTCGGATTAACGCAAAACAAACAGGTGGAGAAATATTATAGGATGTTTATCCAGAAAGCGGGATTTGAATAAAAGGACGTGAATGCGTACGGTTGTTTTTATCGATAAAAAGGAGAGAGAAAGAGAGAAGTAGTGCTATATTTTTCTAAAATTAAGCTCCATGCGTGCATTGTGCACGCGCGCCAAGAGTATAAATGATACTGTAAAAAAAAAAAGCTATAAATGTTAAATAAAGAATATCTTCTTGCGTTTCTTCTCAGATTAAAATTTAAAATATTCTCTCGCGCAAAATAAATTTTTTCTTTTCTAGTAGTTTACGTTCTGGCATTTATAGCTTTTTATACAGGTTTTCCAAGATCTAACTGAACTTGTCCACTCATACAGAATGTTATCTCTTTTATATATACATTATTTAAATATATATATATATACATATATATATTAACTAAGTAAATATTTTATGTAAAAATTTACAAAAATTTTATTCCCGTATAATTCAATATCGTGATAGTATAATAGGAAAGTTCTCAGTAACCAAATAATCATCCTCAAACACAATGATGAGGTTTACCTCGAATTCTGGAACAGAGTGCTATATCTGTAAAGGTTCTGCAAGTCTGCAGTCGTGAGAGAATAGAGTAGCGTAATGCGCAATAATATTTCTTACCAACTTTGAAGTTGCTCGTGCTCAGAGTGGGACACGTAAACAATCTTGGAAATATCATGTAGATCGGAATAGGGAGATTCGTGCAAACGTTGCCTTCGCCGATTTGTATATTTTGTATTTCCGTCGCTACGACAAATAAATTTATATGACCTTTAATTGTATTATTGCTAAATCAATCGAACAAACTACTTTACATTTATTTTGTTATCTATTTCCGTACCATCTCGAGAATATCCTTCGGCACACCCGCAGGTTTCCACCCTCACTAGTTGCAATTCTATAGACTTTATAACAGCCTCGCAGTTTTCGATTATTACCTGAGAGAAGAAATAAAATAAGATTCCAGTTATTATTTTGAGAAATAAAGTTCGTTTTTTTCTTTTACTTGCCTCTCCGGTCAAAGGTTCAGATAGTTTACAATGTAGAGAGTCCAATGTACCCGAGATGCAGAATCGTGGCATGTTGGATCTGTCCCTGGTATTTTGCAGAGATTCCGGCATTATTTTGAAAAGTACCATTTTGTTATGCTCTTTTTCCATCTTGGAGTTTGGTTTGTCTTCGACTATGAACTCCAATGACTTGCTAACATCCTTTGCAAGAAAACTTCTTTTTATATCACAGCGTATCAGGTATTGTATATTCACGAAAACACCATGATATGTTTCGTAAAGGGATTTACTTCCTCTCGGCTTCAACGGCAACTCAAATGGTATTTCTGTCGTGCCACTTGGAATCTTTCCTGATGGCGCAACATCCAACGTGTATTGCACTAATTGTATGGGCTGTAAAAACAAATTTACATAAATACAGTCGTACAAAACTATTGAAGAACATAGATATAAAAAATTCGTAAACTATTAATCGTGCAATAAATGTTAAAACTACTAAAATTTATGTAAAACCATTTACAATTATGTGTATAAAAACAAAAAATAATACACTAACCTTAACCGAATTGTAGAACGCCTCGAAAATACCGACATTTTTCGAGCTAAGCTGCAAATTTACCGAACCTTCCATGGTTAGATAAATGCCATCGTGTTTTATGTCCGAATTGGTTTTCAACAATATCAGACCGGTAACCACTTCCTAGGCAACATAACCTCAATTTTACACTCGAGCGTCGTATAAAAAACATCAATGTAGAATTAACAACTTACTCCTTCGTGATATATTTTGCTTGCACGTTTTAATCTTATGTCTATGTTGATAGACATTTTGCAAGTGAATTACAGTTGATTCAATACAAAATATCAGCTCATGCTCATCAAAACAAATTATCAGCGATACTATCACTGCGTCGACAGTCTCTTTCGTACAGTACTTTTTTACGTAATAAATTAGTTTCATAAATTTTATCACATAGACCTGCAATAAAATCAAAAGGAAAAGTTCATTACTATATATATTACACACGTGCTTTTCTCATTCAGATGGACGTTTAAACTTCCAGAAAAGAGCTGTCAAGTGATGATCAGCTGATCGGTTTTTTAAACGCCCCTTTATTTTTGTCTGTAAACTGACAAGACATTTTGTTCTACTATATACAATGTATTGTAATCAAAATTGAAAGACATATATAAATAAATAAATAATACATATATTAACAAATGCGCGCGCGAATGTGTGTTTTGAAAAGTTAAACTCGTTACAAATTGTAACTTCGTGCGTGTGTATTACATGTGTACATAGTAGAAAATATACAGAAAAACTGCAAATGTAGGAATACCTAAAGAATTACAAGAATCTGTGCGAATTACGGCACTTGAAGCAAAAAAAATAAAAGAACTATCTTTGACAAAATGAAAATAAAATAAAAGAACAATAGCAAAATTCTTTTTTTTTTTGGAGTAATAAAATACAACCTATCTTTCATCGTCATACTTCTAAGTTAGACTTTATCTTTGATGTTATCTCTGTCTGACTTATTTTTCTCCTCTATATCTACTATCAGTCTCTTCCATTACACCCCATTATATGGGGTAACGAGTGAGTCATCTAGTAACTAATGAGTTACTTCTACTCCTGAGTAACGAGGGCATGAACGAGGGTAGTGACCGACCACTAGAATCAAAAAGTAACCGTAGTCGCTAAGCCAAAACCGGATATTTACCAGTTCTATCCCATCACGAAGCTTTCTATTGTCCGAGTATTTTCCGACCAATCGTACGGTCGGTTTTTACAGTTGCCTCGTTTGCGCAGTCGTGCGACGCGTTCGTCACTTCCTTCGAGAGCAAACAAATTCAAACCATTAAGACGTTACGCGAGACTCCTTTTCGATCGAGCTGTATGCAAGTGCGCTTCTCAAAAGGAGAAAGACGGAAATTGGTGTGTGGCTTCGCAAAAATTGGAGTTTCCTACGTGACTGTGATTGACAATGGCGACGATAAATCGGCCCGTGGTGAGCACGATTATCATTTTTGTCGTGAAAAAAAATAAGATTTTATCGAGGTATTTGTCGGAGACAAATGTGATGCGCGATCGACATCTTTAAATACCCTTTGACCTACACGTCCTCGTGCCTACTTGGCACTTTTTCGACTTTTTACCATCGTATTCATGATCAGTGTTTGTAAAAACCAATTGATTATTCAAGTTTCTTAGAGCCGTAGAATTATCAACATATAGTTATAACACTTTCTTAATTACTCCTAGAATTTTGTTTCCCTCCTTTTTTGTGTGTCGTATGTGTTATCAATAGTTTCCCTGAAACTGACGCTCAAAAATTTCACACAAGGTGAAGAACTATTTTCGTAAATACTTAATTTTTTTATGCATTTTACAGATGTACGTGAATCAAGAAAACAATATAAAAAACGTGAAATCTGTAGTTCCTAAACCGGAAAAAACGAAACGAGCAGCGTTAGGTGAGATAAGTAACAAAGTTAATATAGTGAGGGGTGTGGAGCCCTTGGATAGGACTAGTTTGTTGCAAAAAGATTTGAAGAAAGTTGTGATGCAGAAAAAATTGCCAGTAAAAGCAAAAGAAAAATCAGAAACTGAAAAACCAGTTCAAGTGGTAAAACCAGTTCAAGCACCGGTCAAGACAACAACAACAACAACTAGCAAATCAGAATCGAGTGAATCTTCTAATACAAATCATGTAGTTAAAGCAACTGATGTACCGGTAGTTCCATTTAATCAAAAGAGAGAAAACAGAAAATCATTTTCGACAGACCTAT
The DNA here is from genome assembly GCA_014825645.1 of Pseudomyrmex dendroicus. Lineage (NCBI taxonomy): Eukaryota > Metazoa > Arthropoda > Insecta > Hymenoptera > Formicidae > Pseudomyrmex > Pseudomyrmex dendroicus. Next base: position 18,139 of record QVNZ01013983.1, read on the forward strand.
TGAAGTTTGAGGATATTGACCAGAAAGACCACAACGATCCTATTCTAGTTTCATTTTATGTCAATGACATACATGAGTATTTAAGACAGTTAGAAAAACAATTTCCTATCAAGCAAGGATATTTGGCAGGCCAGGAAGTCACTCCTAAGATGAGAAGTGTACTAGTAGACTGGTTAGTAGATGTACATCAACAGTTTCGATTGATGCAGGAGACATTGTATCTCACTGTCGCGATTGTAGATCGCTTCTTGCAGGTAAATGTGCCATGGCAACAACATACGTTTTGTCTCAGAGTACGTTTGCTCTTTCTTTAATCCTATTCATTTGTTCTCATAGTCTTATCGAACGATAGATAGAAAGGCATTACAACTAGTAGGTGTGGCAGCTATGTTTATTGCCAGCAAATACGAAGAAATGTATTCGCCCGATATAAGCGACTTTGTATACATTACGGACCAGGCTTACACGAAATCAGACATATTGAGAATGGAAATGCTCATTGTGAAAGTCTTGGACTATTCGTTTGGCCGACCACTGCCAATACATTTTCTTCGAAGATACAGCAAAGCTGGAAAGGTGCGTACTACCTCGGAAGCGCTTATCACTCAAATTTGTGTTGGCAAGTAAGCGCGTGTCTTACATTTAAACGACATCTTATTTATTTTTAGGCGCATCCTTTACATCATACAATGGCCAAGTATTTCCTAGAAGAGTGTCTGATCTGCTATGAAATGTGCCATTATCCGCCTAGTCTCATTGCTGCAGCAGCGCTATATTTAGCATTTTTGTAAGAAATAAAAACTAAAACACTTTTTACATATATTGCACGTTTTAAGGCATACGAATAAAAAAACAAACTAATCAATATTGCTTTCTTGTAGAGTTATTGGTAATGAAGAAGAAGATGAAGGTAAAGTGATCTGGACAGATACTCTAATATATTATAGCACCTACAAAAAAGACGATGTATTACCTGCAGTACGTGATATAGCTGGCGTGATAATTAAAGCGGAAGAAAGCAAGTTTCAGGCTGTAAGAAAGAAGTACGTTCAAGTGAAGCACATGAAAGTTAGTATCCGGCCGGAGCTCAAGTCGCCGGTTATGCTTGCACTTGCTACAAAAAGTAACGAGACATAAGATTGTAACAAAATAGAATACATAACTTATTTTTGACATATAATTTGTAATTTTGAGACATTTTCAATAAGGCATTTGCTGCGCTAAATATCGTGTCGGGAATATATCGGGTTTTATTGTGGACGTAATGAATTACAAGATTGCATGTTTCAAAAACTAAAAAAAAAAAAAAAAAAAAAAATACACTAATTTGATATTTCTACGCACGAATTTCTTATTGAAGAAAGTCTAATTTTATTTAGACATCAAGATGAAAAGATAAGGCGGGACATTTATTTAGAGATTATATATACAAAAGTTTGTTAGTATAAGCGTATAAATTTAGTCAGGTAATACTGATGGACATTTATTTTGGGCTGTCATAGCGGAACTAGGTTCAAACAGAAATCGTAAAACGCTTTTTATATAACGAAATATTAAAGAAAGGTTTTAGTTTTTATTAGCAGATTGTAAAAATATTTTACTTTTTTTTTGATATACGAGTCCTACATTAAGAATATCTACTTTTGATGTCACCATATAAAAATAAATGGGCGATCCAAAGATCATATATATATATATATTTTCCACTTTTTATGTGTGTGCTTTTATATTCGTATTATTTCAATTGTAGTGTATTTTTAACTAGCATGCAAATGGACACGATATTGAAAAAATATCGTTGTTTTGATATTGATAATAAATTACACACAAAACTCTGAGTATAAAGTTACAAGTGATTAACGATTTATAACGGTAACGCGACTTTTCTAGAAGCAAAAAAATTCTTATAAGATTCCTAGGGTAATCGAAAAAGATATTCAAATTGTTACTCGTGTATTTGTGTATGTCACAGTATATGTATTTTACGTGTTATATTCTATACTATGTATATATAAATTAACTGCTACATAAGTATATGTTCTTGTAGGTGAAAAAATAAAGTTTTATATTATCAGTTAAAGAATCCAAATTTTAACATATAACATTCTGATTTAAAATTTATGTGTGACAAAATACAAATAGCTTCTAAGTATACTTATAACCTTGGTAGCTGAAAATTATTATATAATATCCTAAACGCAAGATATAAGATTAAGAACTATACACACATTTTGTAAATAAATTATCTAATTACACATACTTCAACTTTATTATTCTTTTCTGTGTATTTCTTCTCATTTATTATTATATAAAACGATAGTTTCTCATTTGTGACAGAACATGCAAAACAATCTTCTGATCTTAAACCATTTTGAAAAATATCTAATTTAAATCGTAATATTTCCAGTCGATTTCAGGTGGAAATTTTGTACAACTTATTAATTCTGAAAGACAAAAATATATACATATATTTTAAAAAGTATTAATTTAAAAATATCCTGGTCTCAGAAACTAGAAATTTAAGCTATTATATTCGACATACTTACCACGTGGATTGAAACTTAGAATATTTTCTTGAAGAAGTTTATCTATGCAGTTTGTCGCCTATTAATAAAGAAATAATATAAAACCTGATATACAAGAACACTTTAAAATATCTGATCACTTACCAGTTTGTCTAACATCGTAGGAGAGTTGTCCCAGATTTCAGGTATGCTACTCTTTACCACTTGAAAGAACTCTTTTGTTTTACTTAGGACGTTTTCTGATTCTACGTCAAATTCGAAACGCATCAACAAAGGTACAAGTTGGGTTGTTTCGTCTGCAAATGATAGATAACATTACGAATATCCGCAATTGTTTGATGATGACGCGATATTGTTAAAATATTGCATTGCTTCTTACACAAACCTCTGTCTTTATAGATATCGCTGATGATTTTGTGAAGTTCGAATACTAAACCTACATCTTCAAACATATCACCTTCTTTTATACGCAAAATTTTTCTTGCATATTTTCTTGCTTTCTTTCTCGATCGATAGCTTTTCCTAAAACATATATATTCATAGACATTAAAAATGTGAATGTTCTTTTTAATTAGATTTTGAGAAAACGTAACTGAGAGAAGAGCATGTATACCCAGAAGTCGAAGATATTTGCGAACTTTGACTGAAGATAGTGTCACTACTCGCGTCACTAAGAACATCCATGACTTCTCCGCGCGATCTGTCATCGTAGATTTGTTCGCTTATCATATTGAACTGAATTCCTTCAACGAAAGGAACTCTGCTCTTTTTCTTCAATTCTTTTCTCACTGATACCAAACGGGTTTTGAATTTAAGAAATAGTTCCTTCTTTTTACTTAAGTTCAATAATACGTCTTCTGCGTGCTCCTTTAAACCAGGCTTAATATGTGTTTCTGCAGAGTTAACATATCGGCTATACTTAGTTACATTTAAATAGACAATGTAAATTAAATCAAACTTTCAGTTTTCGAAAATCATACTCTTACATTAAACAATTATTTCTTTAATTATCTTTTTCACTAACCAATTAAATCTAGACGTTCAATATCGAGCGCTATTCTTATTGCACGTTTCCATATTCTTCCCTCGCACAATATCGCAACAGCTTCTTCCGTGTCATTTAGGTAGTCTTTCAATACTGTAGCTGCGTCGGAATACATTCGCTCTGTTTGTAATTGTTTTACTAGTTCTCTGTAAAACTCATGTAAATCTGTAGGACTAAGAAAAGAAATTGTCTTCAATTATTATGCAATATAAAAATCTACATGATATATTTTATGGTATCAAGCTCAATAACGACTTGTGCAATTGGAATATAGATTTTTTTACCTTAATTTCAGTTCTGTTGATACCATAATAGCTTCTTGCCAGCTGCTAGCGGACTTGCTGAACACTTGTAAAGCTTTGTGAAGATCGCCACTTCTATAAAACATTATACCCGCTTGATGATGTTTCCTTTCAGTTAAGAGATACTCTGCGTAAAGTGCAGCCACTTTTTTGTGTTCCACGCTTCTTTTCTCAAACAACTTCATCGCATTCTGGTATAATTTCTGATCACGTATCAAATTCAAGCACTCATCAAACTTACTTGGCATCTTGGATATATGTTCAAGCGCCGATTTGTAACGTTTTAAGTGCATATCAATGGAATACTTCATGTAATTTTCATCGCTTAGATTTCTCAAGCTGTTTAAGAATGGTATATACTCTTTGGGATCTTTCGATGACTTGCTGGCTATAAACATTGTCAGTTCGAAGTCGTACATGCCCAATGCAATATTGTATAATACATCAATATTCACTAAATGCAGTAAATATCTAAGCGCGTCGTCTGCAGATACGGATTTTTGCGAATTCCCTATTACCTTGATTGACTTCACCTTCTCGAGTGCTCTTTCTAATCCCTCTTTGTATTGGTGTTTCACCAAACTAATCAATATAGGTTCTATTAGACGAGTCGCATCAAGTTGCTCCATAATGTTTCTCAATAATTCACAAACACGTTCTACTTTATTACTTTCAACTTCATTATCTTCTGATATCACTGATCGCACAGAACAGTTGGAAAGACACTTTGCATACATCGTTTTAATGACATTTTCATTTTGTAGATCTGCTAAAAACTGAGTCAACCAATTTGGATTATCGGCAATGTCATTCACAAATTTCTCCGCATTGTCTATGAACAATTGTGGATTGTAGTCGTATATGAAATTCAAGTTTATACGTTCCACTCTCATAATTTCAAAAGCCGTTCGGTAATTGCATTCATCGAGATGACATCCTATTATGTGCAACGATATTGGCCTCGGCCGTATGCATTCGAGATTTCCTCTGGGGGCTTGTAAAATGACTTTTGAGGTGTTAAGTATTGCAGCAACTATATGAGAATTTCTTTCAATTTCTCTCATGTAGATACCTATATAATTGCAATAATAATAACAGTCTTTAGACAGAGAAGAAAATCTGTATGTATCAACCAAACAAAAAAGATCATGGAAACGTTTATACATACCTTTGCTGAACTCCATTTCACAAGCAGTATGTCTTTCTCTTCCATAGCAAACAGGATCGATATTCAAGTTACATGTGGTTAAATGCTTCAAACCGCTTTCACTCAATGGAACACAGATGAGTAATTCTTCCGTTGTGAGAAGCAAAAAAGCGAAATGAACATAGAAACTCGTAATGTTCTTGGCAGCTACTTTGTGGTCGACGTAAAGAACATTACTTTGGCAAAGAGCAACGAAAACATACTTCGAATCAATCTTTGTGTGCTCTACCTGATAGTATTTCACTTTGTTCTCGTATTCGTTCAACTCGAATACGAGATCAGAGTCGTTAATCTGTTCTTCTATTGAATATGATCCTTTGTAATCTTCAGAATCTAACGACGTACAATTTGAATCATTCCTTTTGACTATATGTATGCAGTGCACTCCCAACAAATAAGTCACGTTTTTGTCGTGAGTAGGCACTAAATGTGTTGCGTCAAAGTCGAGCTTATGACTTTGTCTATAGAAACAAATTTAAAGAAAATTAAGAAGTTTTAATATTTTATACACACACGCGCGCACTTTTGTTTGTTTTATGATAATCCATAGAAACTAAATGCAGTTCTTTGCAAAATAACACAATGTTTACATACCTTATTATCACACGACCGTTTTCAGTATCTATCTTATGCAAAATGATTTCACATAAGTACGAACATGAATATCCAGTAGCGATACACAACATACTGTTTTCAGTAAGCCATAAGAAATGATGTATGCGGCCAAACTTGATACAGTTCTTTATGTCCGGTATATCACATTCAATATTATATGTGTTTAACATTTTGTATTGTAATACGCGTGTCTACAAATAAATTATATTTACAACATTTACAAAGAAATCTATGCACGTTAATTTCAATTTGAATTTTATCGTAATACTTACAGGTGTTTCCTTGAAAAATGTCAATGTATTACTGCATGATACTGTGCAAAATGCACTACAATTCATCCAAGATTTCCTTTCGTTATTGCTGTCTATTTGTGTACTATAATTTGGTGCAAAAACAATTGCACTTACTGGTTCCGTTAACATAACATGTGTTTGTCCCATTGGTGGTGGTACAATTGCGTTTTTGAAATCCGTAAGTAAAACTTTCTGTCCTTGAATAACGCCAATCACTGCTTTGTCGTTCGTAGTTTCGCATTTGTTGTGATTCATACGCCAAATAAAATGACAATACATAAGTCCTCGCAATGTTAAAAGAATTAATTCTTTTTTGTAACTTCTGTTAGAAATTCGAACGTTCCAGGTTGCATGTATAAGTGGATCATCCTCATAGAAAACCATAACTTGTTTGAGGTACCATGTGCAATTGTTTTCAGTCCATAATTGTAGCTCTATCCTGTTTGTGTTGAGATGCTTACAAATAACTGTCAAGATCTCTGAATCTGGTGACCAAAATAGATCTTTCACCTGAGAAACAATTTTATAAAAAAAACTGAACTATACAACGCAATCTGAAAACTCTGCAACATTGTAATATTTAACATACTGTAATTCTTTGTCCAATAGATGGATGTTCATAGTTATGATTAAGGCCATTTTTCTCAAAACATGTAATAACATGTTCCGAAGTAATGTGGTCACATGTATATCTTTGACATGTTGAGACAATGAGATCACCTGATGGTTTCCATGCTAAATATTCTTCTAATCCGTCAGTTGGCTCACTGGTATATTGTAAAATACCTTTGAAGTCAAATACTTTGAACTGTCGAATGTTTGTTATTGCATGTACAAAACTAACAGCAAACAAGAGACCATTTCCATGCCAACTTATTCGAGGACGACCGTCGTCTGATTCATTTACACAAAATTGTTTTGGTTTAGTTTTTGCTGCCATTTTACCTTCTGAACCATGAAACTGTGTTTCTTTCTTGCCCCAACCAACAGTAATGAATTGCTTCTCACCAAAATCTGATAAATGTAAATTTACCTATAGAATAAATTTTAAAAACATATTTTAAAAAACTTATGTATTATTTCAACTAATTACTAAATTACTTTTTACAAATTAAATATAAAATATCACCTCTAATAGTCTTCTTTCTTCTAAGAAGAAATCCAGCATAATAATAATCATAGTTCCTTCATCAGTCACAACTACAGCACTTTTCCTATGTGTACTTGGTTTAAGCTTCATGCACAGTAGCTTAGTGTCACATTTAATTACTAAATCATGTTCACAAATCTGTACATCTTCTTCTTTATCTTCAGATGAAGAAGAATGTGCAGATTGTATCGAATTTATTCTGAGAATCTCACCACTCTCATACGCCAAATAGAATTGTTTATCTGTTTGGCAATATTCTATTCCAACAACAACAATTTTTGAATTCTCATATTTAGGAAGAAGCAAACACTTTATATCACTTTGTTCAGATAAAGAGACTTGATATAGTCTTTCATTACATACAATGGCAACTTCCAAATCATTTAGATTTTTGTAATTTGAATTAACAATAGTCCATTGTATCTCCGAGAGATCACATTCATTTTTTATGGCATCTTTTATAAAATCGTGATGTCTATAGACTTGATGAAGAATCTCTAAATTCTTCATGATTTCAGTAAATGTCACAAGAAAACAATACTTTATTTAAATCTTGCAATCCTAATAAAAGAATGTATCACTGAAAAGAAACATACATCTAAATCACATATAAAATTATATGTGCAGAAATTACAAATATATGCAGAAATGTGAAACTAAATACATACTATTATATATTTTCCTTTCTTTATCATTTTCTATATATGACATTCCATGTTTTACATACCTTCTCCTTCTACTAGTTTGATTTGGTCTTGTAGCAAGCTATCAACAACTTTTTATAAATTGTTTATTAATTACATAAATTATTCCAAGATCAACCATGTGCGCGGCTAATGTTGGTCGTGGCGCTTTTTCTCTTTTACAAGCATCAGGACATTCACGCAGACGCCAACCATTGTGTGTACGATTTCTATAGTTGTGGACCAATAATCGGATCAAAAAGGCTGTTTTCTATCAAAAGACACAGGATCAATCATGTGTTTTCATACAATTTGGTAAAATCACAAGAAACGCACCACTCAGAGCACAGCATTTCCTGCTTGAAAACAGCCTCTGATTTTTAAACGTCTACAGAAATTCGCAAAATAGGCGCGAAGGTCAAAAGAACAAAAAGCAGTAGCTTTTCTTTCCAACCATTATTCTTTTCAAAACATGAAAACTAATTGTCATTTAAAGAAGAAAACAGGACGGATAAACAATGACATTATCGACGCGACGCAGAGTTTTGGACAAGCGATTGCTAATAGTTCGTCGACAAGATGCTTGTTGGCGTTACTGACGGCTGGAGGGAAAGTCACTCTCCTAGCCTTCATATCCCCGCGACAGCTTTGCGAATTTCTGTTGTTCACTGTTACACATGTGTGCGTACGAGTGGTGGTGATCAGTGACGATCGCTTTTTCAGTGACGGACAGACGGAACGTGGTAGCAGCGCCATCAACGCGTGACAAGATGAATCGCGAGAAACGACCGTGAGGGGCAACCGGACCAGCCAACCCGACCAACCAGCCGCGCGATACACATATCCTACACACGTACGGGTGGAAATTAAATTAGCGGCTTTGACTGAGAGTATTCCCGCGAGCCACGCACCCGTAGATCACCGGCCGGTTTCCCTTCTTGAGAGAGAGAGAGAAAGAGTGAGAGAGAGTCGGCTGTGAGGCCGACAACGACAGCCGACGACGTCGGTGACGGCGACGGCTAAAGCCAGGAGAGAGTACGAGGCACGTAACGGTGGCGTTGGAAAATCGGACGACGGTCCGAGACTTCTAGAAGATCAACGGGCGCCGTGGACAAGTGGCCACGGGAAGCATAAACGACTGCCAGGCGATTTTCGTTCGAGACGCGAATCTGCGGAATCTGCTGAGAAAGAAATAGGGAGTACGTATCCTCCGCACAGGGACGAGCGCGCGCGCGATGATCCGAATATCGGACGCTGATAACGACAACGGGTCTCTCAAAGGAGAACCCGGAGAACCGTCGCGGATCTTACATAGAGAATCTTGTTTTTTTGTTGTTGTTTATGCGAATAGGATATGCGTTCCGTGCGCACTTTTCTTTCTCGCGAGATCGACAACGAGCCGGAAACGATCCGTCCGCTCTGCAACATCCGCGTTCGTGATTCGGGCGACAAACTCCCGCATTTCCTCGGCATTCCATCTCGACACTTGGCAACGCACATCTCACGAATCCGTGCATATACGCACACACGCACGTAGGCGCTTCACGTATGCGTGGAAGCTGTGTCCGTACGTACGCGCGCGCGCGTATGTCACATACATATGCATGGAACACGCACATCGTGTATGTACGCGTGTTGTACATACAGAAGGAGGTATACTCCTCTCGGTGTGGCAAGCTGTCAATCCGTGACCGATAGCCGTTCGTTTGCTGACGAGTGCCGCGAAAAAAAAAGTTATTGATTCTCGTTTCTCCGCACACATGCCAGGATATCCGGATACGGTTTGTAAATCGTGATGCAAAATGCCCGCTTGGTAGCGAGAATTGTGTTTTGTGTAGAAAGAAAGGGAGAAAAAAAAGAGAGAGAGGTGCTCGATGGTATGCAAGATATGCTCACAATGTTGCTCCAAACAATTATTTGTTTTTTTATATAAGCGCGTATGTATTCTCGCTCGTGGCAGAAAAAGTGTGATGAAAAGTTCGCACTTTTATCGCGACGAATTTACTGCACGAATGTGTTCTTAAACCTTTGATATACACGTTATAACAGGGAATATGTACACTCCATTGTTAGACTTGATATTTCATTGTTATCTTATTCATTGAAATTTGTGTATTGCAAATTTTTAAGTTTGTAAAGAAACAAGAAAATCATGATTGGTTTTTATTGTTAGTAAAATTGTTCAAGTTCGGAAAACTAAATAAATAAAATTTCTAAGAGAGAAAAAATAAATAAACAAAAATGTTTTAATTAAGTAATTACGGATTAAGTTTTTAAAATAAATTTAAATCTATGGTTCCTTTATGTAGACAAAGTATTATTCAAACATTTTATGTGTACATTTATAAGAAAAAAAAGTTAACAAATATTAAATTGTTTTCTTCACAGTTCTCTTCAACAATGGCGGCATTACCACGGAGGATTATTAAAGAAACGCAAAGATTGATGCAAGAACCAGTTCCTGGTATTAGCGCTGTACCAGATGACACAAATGCTAGGTATTTTCATGTTATAGTAACGGGACCTGAAGATTCGCCATTTGAAGGTGGACTGTTTAAGCTCGAGTTGTTCCTACCAGAAGATTATCCAATGTCAGCACCTAAAGTTAGATTCATTACAAAAATTTACCATCCAAATATAGACAGGTAAAATTAAGAACATACTCATTTTGATTGTCAAAATTACATGTAAATTGTATAGCTCCACACATATCTTTTTTTTAAATCTTTTTTTTAAAAATAACTTTGTTGTATATTTCACATAAGTTGACAAAATGTTTTTCTAAATTCAAACCAGAATTTGCCTGGATATTCTCAAAGATAAATGGAGTCCCGCTCTTCAAATCAGAACAGTTTTGCTGTCTATACAAGCGCTTTTGAGCGCACCTAATCCCGATGATCCTTTGGCAAATGATGTAGCTGAACTTTGGAAAGTCAATGAAAGCGAGGCGATACGTAATGCCAAAGAATGGACTCGAAGATATGCTATGGACAACTGATCTCAGCCTTGTCAGACCGTCAACGACAAAGCAAAACAACGTTATTCCTACCTTTCCCAGACTTTTGATCACTTTACCCGCACCAACTGCGCGTATCCAGCACTTGTGTCCACAATTTTGCTATAATAAAAAGTTTTGTAAGAGTAAAACAGAATGGATATTTTCTATATTATGGGGGAAAACGCAAAGGCACTGTTGGATTTATTCGATTGCTTATTGAGACAAACTTGATAGATATCTCTTCCTATGTATTAATGTTGTATAGTTTACAAGAGAACTTCGTTTTGTGGAAAAGACACGAGATGAGATGTGCTATATATACAACATATAAGCTAGAAGTTCAAATGTTAAAGTATGCGACCTGTTCTACTCCCTCAGTATATCGCTACATGAAATCTTATGTGCAATTTCCAATTTATATAGGTCTTTTTTTCTTATTTCTTCAATCCTGAAATTGGAAAGGTTTATGTTTTAAAATAAACAAATTCTCTTTCTTATTGTGAAACAAGCTTATTATATATACTAACTGATTGTCTCTCTTTCTTATAGATATCTAGAATAGAAAAAATTGGGGTATTTTATATAAAAAAAAAATATCCGTTTTTATAAAATTAAACGATAGCTATTATTTCGCGTAATTTAGTATATAAAAGCTACACATTTTCAATCTCTGTAATCACCTCTTAATGTTTACAATTGTTTTATCACGGTGTGGCATACGATAACTGTTTAATTTTTAATGTACAATAAGAAAAAAAACGTATATTGAATATATTTATGTTTGCTCAGACGATGAATTATAAAGGCAGAAATCTTCCATTAATTACGTTAGTGAAATAATTGCCAATTAATTGCTTATATGTAAATATAAGTAATAAGAGTAGACAAATTCTTTATTGTATTTCACAGTAAACAAATTATATTTATTAAGATATATGTCTAATGATGAACGTTTAGCAAAAAAAATTAAATTTCCATAAACTTGTGTTATGAGAATTGCTTGTATCTGGAGGTAATGTGTAAAAAATATATAGGAAAAGTTATATAAAAAATATTTTCCACTTAATTAGTAAAATTAACAACCATAAAAGAGAAAACATGTGCAAAACTAGCTAAATTTATAACATATATATATATATATATATACACCACACAAAACTATATCTTATCAGATATATATATATATATATCCTATCAGATATATACATATATATGTAAAATGCACATCGTGTGTAATTAAATAAATAGAAAAATACAAGTATGAACAATATCCTCTCTTTGTATATGTAATAAAATGACTAAGTATAATAGTACGTACACCCACATTATTTATATAATTAGAGTTTAAAATATATTCGTCATAATACACATTGGCTCAATAAACTATACTAAAAATATTTATCAGTCGTTTATATCTAATGTACATCTTATTGCAACAAAATAAATGAATTGAAGGTGTGTACAAGCAGTTAGTATATAAATATACTTGTGAAAAATAGAAGGGCGTCACACGAGTCGCCTTATTAATCATTATCATTATATATACATATACATATATATATAAACAAAAAGGAAGACCTTTGTAAAAAGAAATTAGGGACACATGGGGATAGATTAAAAGAACTGTAGATAATCTGCAATAATAAAGAGATTGTATATTATTAAGAGTTTGGGATATATATATATAGACTTATTCTTTTGTATGCATAATTACAATTACATCATATTGTATCGTCTCTTTAAGATTCTCAAAAAAAGCTGTAGCGACATTTATTAAATTCCATAATACTGTATGTACAGTTTGTTGTAATCATCATCCGTGTGAATATTTCTCGCGAGCACATAAGTTTCTTTTTTTTTTTTTTTTTTTTTTTTGTTTTTACTTACAGAAACATTTCCATGTATCATTTAATTAAATACCGTCAAATTACGTACATTAAACGTTTTATAGTGCAGAATTGTTGATAGAAAACTTATAATAATAACAGTAACATATACTAGAGAAAGAACCAAATAGGTATATGTATGTGTAAAAAAACTAATTTCTGTTATAAAAATACATATAGGTTTTTTAAATAGTATATCATATACGTTTCCATACTTTTATTGTAAAAGAAGGTATTGACACCTCAAGTAACACATCAAGTTTCTTGTAAAAAGTTTGTTGAAAGATGTAGGAAAAGAAGTAAACTTGATGAATCTACTTTTCACTATATTAATAGCTCAGATAATTTTAAACTGCTTTTCTAAACGGTTCATAATATGTATATACGTCACCGCTTTCATATACATGTAGAATTTATTTTGAAAGAAATAAAGCCTTTGAGAAAAAAAAAGAGAAAAATAGTGGGAAGCTACATTGGCGTCACGTTGTGCTCCGAAGTCCGTGTAGTATAATGGATGAAACTATGTTTCGAAGTTTTGAATTCAAAATTACATTTTATTGTATCTTAATATGGACTAGCATATATACCATATACACATTCAATAGCTCACTTAATAGTTTATAACTTATTATACACTCACAAACATTGATAAAGACAGTCATGATTATACTTTGTAGTATGTTTCATGACTGGTGAAGCTACAGCGCAAGCTCTATATATGTGTAAGATATAATTATTTTTAGTTCTTATGAATGGCTGGGTTGTTTTTTTTTTCTTCAATTATTTCTCATAACGATTCTGACTGCAATTTCGGATCTATCATTCATACTGACTTTGCACGATCATTATATATATTCTTTATTTTTGTAAGGCTTAATGATGCAAAATGTGCTTTGTCATAAATTAAGTGTCTCTGTTTAAAAGGACGAGATTAGTAGAAATATCGTACAATGCTTGGAATTATAATAATTGAATGACGAAAAACTTCGTTCGTTTTATATATAACAACAATATGCTTATTGAAACTTTTAAATGGAACAAATCCGCTAGATCTTTCTGCTCTCTCTCTCTCTCACACTTGTCTATAATTTACTAATATATAATATATCATGTAGAAAAGTTAAAAATAAATTTTATAGAAAAAATTTATGCGAAGAATATCGATAGAATATCTCAACAAATAATATTAAACGATTCTAATATGCATTTATTTTATTTGTTTATTTATTTATGCTCTTAATATGCTTTCGGTATAAGCTACACTTTAATAATCATTTTTGTTTTTGAATTATTATTCAAAGTAAAAATTGTTCGCGCGAAACGAGATTCTGTATTATTAAATGACGATGCAATGTGTGTGTGTGTATCGCGCGAATATATGTAATAACGTGAAATTTCGCTTTCTTAACAAACAACATGAGTAATGACCACGCAAGGCCAGATTTGATAGTGCGCAAGTTGCAGATGAGTTTTATTATTAAAATGTAGCTAGACACACACATTCAGTCACAGGGTGGCTTGCGATGGCTGAGTATTTAACTTATTATGTATACATACTTTTTTTTCTTTATTTATATTTATATATATATATATATATTCATTTTATTCTCTTAGTGTAATGACTAGATAAGTTTTTCAGCCACCGAATATATATATAACATCTTGTTTGATCCCATATATTATATTTTCATACCGCTCTGTTGCTTACCGAATATATGGTTAAAATTTCTATGCCAAAATCCATTATCCTTACGTATATATAATATCGCGATTTTTTTCCTTTAATTCTAAATTCTGGATGATTCTGGCAACGGACGATACTTTCTGCATATTTATTAAATATTTGTCCATAAAGAATTGAAATTCTAGCCGACACACGATGATATTATCAGTTCCTCATGATATGCAATATCCGTAATATAATTTGCTATATTCTTTTTTGTTTCAATGAAGTGTGTACATACATAATTCGCATTATCGTATGTATATATATTTATATTTATACACATATATTTTTCGAGACATTTCCTACACAACTATTCTCCCTTTTACACGCGCATTTTCGACTCGCGACGCGGTCGATCTGTGCTTTCGCTTTTAATAAGTATTAGACAACAAAAATTCTTATATACACGCTCTTTCATTCTTGTTTGTGTGTCTTCCTGAGAATCGTTCTGTACGAAATGCCGCGTCTATGGCAAATGAGAGAGATCTTTGAAGATATTAAGTAATTGAGAAAAATTTGACTTAAATTCAAACAATACACAAGTAAACGACACACGTTCTATCGCTTTGAGCGACAGAAGAGAAGTTAAACATCATCACACGTTAAATATCAAAATCAAAATACTCTAGTAGTTTATTTGTTACAAAAGTAACATTTCTTGTTGCCTGGGCACATTTGAAAAAGTATATATTTTTACAATATGACACGCAATGTGAACACAGTATTTATTTGACTTACATAACTTTCTCCGAGGAGAGAATAAAAAAAAAGGAAAAATTCAGAATTTTTTTATAGAGTATATATACATAAATATTCAGTAAACGGTGCAAAAAGATATTTAATCAAAGCCGAGCGAAAAAAGACTGTGTGTGATCTTTTCTTAGAAAAAAGAAAAAAACAGTTTTTCAATCCGCAATATCAAACAGATTTTGCACGTGAGATTTACTGAGAACGTTATGAGATTCTGAATTCTTCTTTTCAAATGCTCCGTACGTCTGAACGATATTCGGAGAAGCGAAGATGCATATGCAACACATGCAAACTTAACTTTTTTAAATCAGAATACACAGTATGTATATTTTCAAAGAGATAGCGACACATTCTCAAACAAAATCTGAATAATTTTCTGTTCGTCGAAAATTATGCACATTTTGTTTCTACGCCTTTTATTGTTTATTTTTTTACTTAATGTACTTTGGCATCGAAATTTTATCAGACGTCAGGAATCTCAAATTTGTATCATTGCACACTTCTTTGATAATTGAAGCAGAATAGCTCAAAAGTGAGAAATTTTCAGCAAAAATAGATAAAACTTAGATTATTATGGCATATATAGTATTTATATAGAAGAGAACGTTTTTTTTTTTTTTTTTTTTTTTTTTTTTTTTTTACGCGTATAGAAGTGAATCAGTCTGTATTTTAGAAGAATTTTTCCATCGACGAAGAGTTACTAGCCAGGGAAATATAGCTATAGGATCTTATTTTGTATGCCTGTGCAATGAAGCCACACATTAACTCGAATATAATTTACATATATTTTACATGTATTATACATGATAAGTGAAGACTTATATTGCGAGCTGATATAGGATGCTGATATAGATTATAGGACGTGTCTATATAAGCCTTTTTTTTTTTACGAGTGACTACTTTGTAACTACGCTCGTGAATTATAAACTTCCTTCGAGGAAAATGAGTCGATTTTAATTCTACTCTACAAGGTTTTTTTGTGAATTTGCACACGATGTTTTGTTTCGTGCTAATATTGTATGCGAGCACCAAATCGACCAGTCGCGATTTGGAAATGAGAAAGGAATTGCTAAATCCGTCGTGCTCGCATGCAATCTAGTACGAGAAACATATATATTGTGTGTCGCAGACTTTAGATTATCGAAAAAGCTTTGATATCGTTTCGTAATATTTCCTTGCACAGAAAGACTCGGAAATCCGCGGAAATCTGTAAGATATAAATAAACATATTACCCGAAAGTAAATTGTTTTTTAAAGTAGGCCGCGTTAGTTCGAACGTAAGAAAATTTCGATATACAAAGTCATATTTGATCAATGGATGTGAGAAAATCGGCAGCACGATAGCTTATACTGTGTATAATTTTCGATTTAAAAACTTGAACGCGAGATCAATAAAGATGTCGATTGTTTATTTGTTTTTTATAAAGTGCGTAAGGAGAAATGTAAGCGCTTCTGAAAAGAGTAGAAGAGTTCTCAAGAGTTCAAAAATTTACAGAGAGAAAAGTTTTTAAAGCACCTAAAATGAGTGTGCAATCTTACATTTATGAAAAATCTAAACTCTTAATATATATATGTTGTACACAGCCATTTCTCAACATTAATACGTGACTGCAGAAGCAAATAAACAATGTAACTAGGAAAAATCATTTTATCGAGCTCAAAGTTGGGACCATCATTTAGAAGAAACGCGATAAAAAACAAGTTGGTTCTTCTCGCATATTAGTGTACACTTTAAGGTACACCAACATGATTCAATGTTAATAGGAAACCGTGCATTTGTGCAGAAATCGTACTATTTGAAGCGAAAAATAAAGCTTAGGATCGTTTTTTGTTTGTTAACTTGCCTAATTTCTTAATAGATAATAGTTTATTCGTTTATAAAGCGATTTACAAGGACTTTCAACTCGGGAAAAGGGTATTACGCGCGACGAGTGCACTACATACTACATACTTTTATAGTCTCATTCTCGATAAAGACGGAGCATTCTATCATAGAAAAGCATCGATAAAGCATCGATAAAGCATGTATGTAGGCATACAAGATTCGCTTAGTGACGTTTTTTTTTCTCCGATAACGTGCAAGTGCTTACTTATCCTTGCCGAAAAGATATCTTAAACATATCGAAATTTACCTACTTGTTTAAAAAAATCCCTCATACTCTGTGTGCTCTTCTATATAATTACTATGACGTTATTTTATCACGAGACTTTACGCATCTGAAGATTACTACGATAGATAGTTAATTTTAGTACAAATTAATACACCCACGGGCATCACGCCTCATTCGCTGGCCTTAAAGATAAAAAAGATTAAATAAACACCTTTTTTTTTTAGCTTAAAGTACCTCCACGAGAGATAGAGAGGGAGATCCTTTTTATATATAAATATTACTACGTCATTAAACTACGTAATATACAGTTCCAGCTCTACTCCAGCTGTTGGTAAAGAGCTTTGTGCTATTTATAATCATGTGCAACTGCATTATTTGCATCACCTATTCTTCTTTCCTTGGCGTGAATAATGCGATTCTCTATAACATCCAGCGTTGCGTATTAAAAGCCAATAATTTTCTCCCCATTGCCTTGCTCGAGGGCGCATAACAAAATGAAAAATTTCGGCGATTTTAGCCTTTCTTGGTATTATTATACAGTTTAGACGCGGATTAAATTAAATTATGTATGGCGTTATGTAAGAAATGTATATTATATATATATATATTTGATGCTTTCGCGGTGTGTTGTATTAACATACAAAGATGTTTTTCGGGTTTGAACCGCGTTAGTGTCATTTTTATACCGACG
>QVNZ01013984.1:0-30570 GCA_014825645.1 Pseudomyrmex dendroicus
TTTATGTTGTTTCAAAAGTTTTTTTTTATGTTATTCCAAATTTTGTTTAAGAATAGTATTCTTTCGTTTGTTTGTGTAACACCACGAGGCAATTGTCTTCAACGACTTTGAGCGTGTTCATTTCGACGGTGTGAACATTTTTCGCGCATACCTAAGCAATGACCGCGCTTTTAATTTGGTCCCGAATGTTTTTAGATGGCAATGCTGCAATTGATCTTGCACGTTAAGCAAGGTTATAAATACCTACCGTGTTATGACCGTAGCCGCATTTACACCGATTTACTGAGAACCCACTGCACGCGTGCCCGCCGCGTACAATGCCTTGATCTCGGACCGCGAGCAGGAAATTAGATTCTATTATTGCGCCGCGCGATGGTCGAGGACAGTTTACGAACAAATTCTATTCGCATACGAATGCCTCGCGATCGAGATTTCAATTTCAACACACAATCACAGTAGAGTCTTGTACGTGAATCTTTATACAAATGATGAATAGTTTTTTTTAATTCCTTTTTTTTTTTTTAATTTATGCACATGGAATTAAGTTTTTAATTCAATTTTGTGATTGTAACGGAATATTGTTAGAGAAGATAAAAGTGAAACGTCGAAAAAAAAGTGACCGCAGAACTCTCGATCTGCGAAAGGCCCCGGAGGGATTCGAACCCTCGATCTCCTGTTTACTAGACAGGCGCTTTAACCAACTAAGCCACGGCGCCGAGACACGAGACATCGCCTAAGTACGAGATATAAATGATGGCATGAGCGATGATAAATTCTTGAAATATAAAATTTTTCAATTAAACAAATGGTAAGAATGGTAAGAATTTGTAGAAGGTGTTGCGTAAAATTTTCATTAATGCTTACTGATAGTAGCGTCTCTCAACTTATTTAATCGTGTAATCAAGTGAAAGATATATGCATCAGAAGATGCGAGGTGAAATATAATCCTTTCAACAAGAACGTTTCTCTCTTTTCGCGATGACAAGCGCAGCATCCACGTATATTACATTCACAAAAAGTTATGAATACCTACTTAAAAGCGATCTGTTTTTTTTTCTCCTTCTTCTTTCCTTTTTCTCGTGCATGCGACCCACATTTTCAGGCGTTTTAAATTAACATGCAGCGCGAAAAAGAAAAAAGCGAGCGATCTATTTGTGAGATCGAAATGCGCGCGCTTGAACACTTCTCCGGAACGAGGTGTAACGTAATCAAAGTGAAATATTGGTACGCACGTTAACTAAACGACTGCTTGAAAGGAAATGAGAACTTGAAGTCACATTTGAGAACTCGACAAATAGAAATGTATGTACGCCGTAGAGAAAAATTATTCGTTTCCAGGAATTAAAATTGTATCGCAACGTCACATGCGCTGAGTGACATTTTTTTTCTCTGCTACTTGACAAAACGATTTTAATAAAAAAAAATAATTGAATAATTTATTTTATGACACACATTAGTCACTTCATGCAATTATTGCATTTTTCTTTTTCGTTCGCGTTTTATTTATTCGATCGACAATTTATTATTGTGACATCAAGTTGTTACAGAGAATTTTTATCTGATATTTGATGCTTTCAAAAATTTTTATATTTTTTATACTCTTTAATGTTGCAAAAAATTTTTACAATTGTCAATTACATAAATGGGAAAAAAAAACAAAATACGTATACATTATTTGAACGTGTAGCGCACAGCTTCGTGTTACAAGCGAATTGAACGTACAAACGAGATAAGACTAGAATGACAAGAGCGCGAAGTCACATAGAATAGAAAAAGAAGCCCAGTGCCCTTGATGTTTAATAATAATTAATCGTTGGAACTGCCTGACTCGAAATCTCCGTCAGCGTTTTTCTCGACGAACTTTGCGCATCGGATTCGCGAGAGAAGACTTCGACGCAATCTTATCTCGCGATTTTATCTCGTTACGCAATTAATCGGTACAAGAGGTCGACGTACATTACAAGCTAATGTACGTTACCAGTCGAAGCGGAAAAAAATCGTTAATTGTATAAGACCGACATTGAGAACAATGATGTTATAACATCATCGGTGTTTGTTTTCGCACGAATAATTACTCCATTAATCTAACGAGATAATCAGCGTGATTCGATAATTGACAAAATAAACAATTACGCGTGCTTTATATCAATTTTTGAAAAGAGCACGGTGTTCCAGTTTAAATACTTCTTAAGAGAAGGTCTTATCAAGCAGTGGCTCGTTGGTCTAGGGGTATGATTCTCGCTTAGGGTGCGAGAGGTCCCGGGTTCAAATCCCGGACGAGCCCGTCTTGTTTTTTTTTTTTTTTTAATGTGCAAATTGTTCTTTAATATTTTTCACATTCACAATATGCTATTTAAAACAATTGGTTTTTGTTATTTCGTTTTTATATTGCGCGCTGAACATATACAGCCGTATATTGTACTGATGTAATCAATATATATACAATATGTATATAACACGCAATGAGTGCTATAAAAAAAACCTGCGATAATACATTAAATGTGTTTACTACGCATCACGCGAATGATGATAAAAATTTTTACTCGCAAAATGATTATGAAATATCAACGGGAATTAAGTTTCACTGCGCGTGTCTCGTCAAATTACATCATTGCCTATCGCCTCGGGACAATTTCCATAGATTATCATCTTCCTTCTTCCATCCCAATGCCGTTCCGAAATGAACAATGAATATAATTAAGACGGAATACTCAAGCCGTTATAAATAACTTCGCGCGCATATCGCACTTTAATCGCACTTTAATTCGCGCGATCGCGCGAATCATTATCTTGCACATGTCGTCTAATAGATTTCTAATGTGTGTAACTTCTCTCTTGTTTTTATAGCAACTGTTTTTTTTTATAGCAAATGATCAATCTTCTTCTCGAAGGAATGCGGATGGCGTATACACGCGCTGAGAATCTACCGTTCGACTTTTATTGCAATTCGATTTGCGCGATCGATCGATCAATTTATTTACGTGAACGTTTGCCGATTCGGCGCGCGTTCTCGGATAAATTCATCGCAATTAAATCCCCCCGAGCGTGTTCATTATCCGACTGGGGTTATCGTAATCATTTGTCGATGTGACAACTATACAAATTCGACAAGCGCGATAGTGTTATTTTACATATTTTATTTTAAGACACGTTTTTTATAGAAAGCTTTTTACGCTAAAAAAAAATAATCTCTATATAATGCTACAAAAAATACAAACAGCTGTTATCATCACTGATGTTGACACATGCCGCCAATGCGAAACAGCTGTGTGTGTATGTGTGTGTGAAAAACTCGACACCACACGCCCGTTTTTCTCGCTCAACTATTTTCCATTGTCGAAGCGATTCGAGCTTTTGTCCTTGCGACGCGTTTGTGGTTCTTTTTCGCGGAAACCGCCGTCTTTCGGAGTCGTAAGTTTCGACTCGCGAGTTTATTCTCTCGGAATAATCATCGCGAGCTTTGCGCGCGCGTCACGGCAATGACGAATTTCTGAGGAAGTGCTCGAGATCCAGTGAACAAAATAAAGACCGCAATAATAACGGATTTCGGGGCACGCGTTTCCTTGTCGTCGTCGTCAATTCGTCTCACGTTCCAGATTTGTCACACACACACACACACAGAGAATTTTCTTCTCTCCCGTCCGATCTGATCCAGAGCACAATTTCGATTGCCAGCTGTCGAACGCGCATGTCCACCGATATAGAGAGTTGACCTCAAGCACGCTCGCCGTAAAGTAAGTACTTCTAATCACAGAGATCTTTTATCATTTTAATACAACACACGCCTCGAATGAGATTAGTCGCGCGAGATAGAAAAAAAAAAAGGGTTATCGATACGCCTTCGGCACAGAAGTGTCCGATAGGGCGATAGGACTGTCTCTTGGTACGTGTCTCTAGAAATAGGTTTCATCCGGGTTTCCGTTTCGAAAGGATTTAAAAAAAATGCTTGGATCCAAAATTATGTGCTCTTACATCTCTCCAAAATAAATTATGTTCACCGTGAATGTATTAATTTGAAAAAAAATATTAGGTATAATCTTTTTATTTTATCGATCTTCGTCGAAACCTGACAAGAGCAGAGAAGCCGGTGGACGGTGAAAAGGCAATAATAATCCAGATTAATTAAGTTTACTTCGTCACAGAGATCCGCAATGATGATCGCGCGATCATCTCCCACAATTCGCGCACATTCCGCGGATTCACCTTTCCGCCTCCGGTATATCCGTCATCGTAGCGGCTTCGTCATCTCCGTCTGCGATGACGACGGGGAATGACGACGGAAGACGCGGCGAGGAGAGATCCGGTGGGTTGTGTGGACCATGCACGGCCGGCGATCTATCGTCTCTCGCATGGCGCTCGGCCGTGCTGCTCTGCTGCTCTCCGCTCCTCGTGGCAGTTCGAACCGAATTGTGATACCGAGACTTAGTTTAGCTTGCGTTTACCTCTCGTCTCTCGCGGGTTAGTTAGGCTCGCGCTTTCGAGCCGCCAGCACCGGCTGTGTTTTCTTCCCTCCTCTCTCTCTCTTCGGTGATCCTTCCCGATCGCGATCGATCGGTAGCGATTCATCGATACATCTTCGCCCGCCTCCTTTTCGCGCATTTTTTTTCTTTCGACTTCTTCGATCTTTCTTCTTCGGTGCGGATCGTTCCCGACCGCGCGAGGCACATGCGAACCGACGCTCGTCGAAGAAGATAGTCCTCGGACCAGACTGAATCTCGCCGTTTTCGAGTAAGTGGTGCAATATACATAGCTAAGTAACATGATGTGTACGTGTGTGTAACAATATCATATATTGTTAAGAACGTAAATTGCGCGCGCACGTCGATTTTTTTTATCGATCCCGAGAGTGAAAAGTGAGAGACAGATCGAATTTGTTGAAACTTGTGCAGGTAACTGTCAACTTTTGTGCGATTTGCATAGAGAACAATACGACTACTGTCAATTACATGTTAGTAGAACTGTGTTGAAATAACGTTTGAATGTGTGCGAAGTCCGACGGTATTTTCGCTCACGTTCGTAACTACAAAACACAGCTGATCGACTTCTCAATCGGACGAATCGGTAATGAGTGAGTTTCTGTCAAGACAGAAACAGAAATAAAAGAGTATCTCGCTTCAATTGGGAGCGATTGGGAACGGTTAACTTGTTAATACTGAAGTATTTATCTCATTCTCGTTGTTGCATTTTGTTCACGATCGTCAACGCAATCTCTCTTTCGCGTGACTAATTATAATAACAAGTTTGAATTCAAGTCTGTTATCAATTCGTTATCAGACACTGACATCATCGCGAATAAATTACGATAGAAGTGCAAACGAGCGCGAATAAAACGTTTATTTTTTTCCCTTATTATTCTATTCTGGTCTTAAAAAAACTTCTTCATAAAAATAGAGACAACTGCGTTCGCACGTGCGCGATTGACCGCATTCTGGAGAAGATATTTTTTGTATTTTTATCATTAATAGTAGTCGCTACAAAATGTCATCTTCCATTCACCTCTAGCGGTTTACTGTTAATAAATTCTTGATTCTCTTTATCTTTTTTTCTTCTTCTGCCGTTCGTGTTATCTCAAAATAAAACACAATTGCGATACTGGGAGAGAAATTTTAGTGAAGAAATTTGAAGAATTTAGCTCAAACATTTTAATATTATCTCTCTCTCTTCTCTTACATATGAGTTATCGGATAATTTATTTTAATCGACAGTCTCAGTGTGCTCCACTTTTTCAGTTCAAACACACAGAAATTTGATATTCCGGGCGCGTGTTCCCGGAATCGTTTGATCTTAATGATGAAGTCAGCGACGAGAGAAAAAAATACACGAACTGTTACAGTTTGCGCGACACGACATGTTACATTTCGCAAATTTCGACAAATGCGACGTCAATATCGACGCTGATGTCACGACCTATTGCTGCTGGGAATACTGCTACGATTAAATAACGATTTGTCTGTCTCGTTTGTTAAACGCAAATTATGTCAATGTAGTCAGATTCAGAAGCGAGATACATCTCATCGAACTGCGACGGTCACGATCGACGAGGCCGACGCGAGTAGAAAACAAACAGATTAAATTCGCGCGGTTTATTTCTTTTTTTTTTTTCTCGTTGCAACGAGATTCACCGTGAATGAGTTCATTTCTCGCGCGTTTTTTCCTTTTTCACCAGACGCGGATCTGGCTGCGCGCTTTTTCGAGAGGAGGAAGTCTCATCAAGTCTCGCACTCTTAGCATAATACGAGAGTCCCTCTCACCGGACGGATTCTACACACATCCGTTCGCGCCAACGTCGAGCAATTCATATCACTTGTAATTTTATGCCACTGATATCGCGCGACGATTAAGAAGACGAGCGCGGGAACGTGTGTCACTTGGCGAGAGATAAGAGTGCGTGAAAGAAGGACAAAAATTAGCGAGCGACCGAAAATCGTCGTCTCGCTCCGAAATGTCATTGAATTTGCGCGCGCGTTCGCAAACTTCTCTTCGCTACGGTGTAGACAGCCTTGCCGCCTGTATACCGCGCCGCGATTGTTCGCGTATGGTAATTTTGCAACTTTCATCGCGGCGGTAACGCATAGTAATTAATCGCTTCTTCGTATCTATGAGCGAGATGAAAACGGCCGGCTTTGCGCAGCCCGTAAGTTACGCCGTTGACAAGGTTGCGACGAACGTTGTCGGTGTGTCCCCGCGACACGAGAGAGAGAGATCGCCGGCATTAAAATTCTCTCTCGGCTGAATTCGTGCCGCGCACACTTGAAAAATTTTTAAATGAAAAGGAAAAATTTTAAAATAAATCGAGATTATTCGCGGATTTTTTAGATTTCTTGTCTTTTTCTTCTACATATCTTGTTTCTTTGTCACTTTGCGAAAACGAATGCCATAATTGTTACATAAATATTGCTCATTTCCATCGTAACTGCGTCATATCGAGAGATTTTATTCAATATGTGCTCTGTGAATACATTTCTTGAAGTAGAGTGTGGTAACACATTCCGGTCTTCGATCTTAAAAACAATCTTTAACGGAAGAAAATTTTCTGAAACATGCGCTATATGGTATTTTTAATAAGACACGCCAACATGAAGGGAGTATGTAGCAGATCAACTTTAATCGTAATGAGTTTTGCGCATGCTAATTACTTTAGCAAACGTATGGAAAAGGAGCGCAATATTATAGAATATATTTTGAGAATATATTTAAAGGATCACGTTTTTTTTTGGGCTTGATCTCGCCGCGTTTCTTATCTCCTACACTTGATGGAATGTCACCTTGGCGAAACGGAGCGTATCACACGAGTACATGTTCTTCGGAGCTCTTACCCTTTACGTCCATTTATTTTCGGCTCGCGCGAGAATGTTTTTCATAAAAATATTAAACAAATTTTTTTACCTTACAAAAAATACGTAAAATATTTTAATTGAAGTTTTCATTTTCTTTTTGTGTAAGACGCGCTCGCGCTTTGTCTTTTTAAAGAAAATGCGTTTCTCTCTATTTTCAGAGAAACGCATCTCCAGAAACGAATGACTCACGTACAATTTGTTAGCTGTGTATCTTTTTTGATGCTCACATTGCGTACATTGTTGCAGTCAAAGAGTGAAGTCGGGCGGCCGGAATTTACGGACGCAATTCAAAGTTCCACGGGTTACCACGCGGTTGCATCATCAAAACAAAAGTCGGCGACGACTCAGAAGAAATCTCATCCGACAACTCTGTGTGTTCTAATTCGAGCGATCGTATTAATAATCTTTCTGTCCGCGTCGCGACAAAACGTAAACACCTTTTGATGAACGGACGGTGTAAGTGAGAGTAAATAAATCCTGGCGCTAATCCATCCCGTTAATGAAACGGTCTTTACCAACGAACGAAATGTGGGTCGGAGTATCTCTTTTTCTCTCTTTATAATTTTTAAAGAACTGAAGTACAATTAACTATCGCGAGAACGCTTAACCGAGAACGTCGTCGTGACAATCTGACAGTTTGAACGCCGAGATTAATCGCGACGTCGATCTGAGATTTTTCATTGTCGACCGTGTTCGTCGAGATTTTGTGCCCATGTAAAAGTCGGCCTTATATAGACCGTGACGTAATCCGCAAAAAGGGATGATTTCTCAGGTCAAAAACGCCGAGAAATCGATGTTTGTGCGAAGAAAGTTCAGTATTTTACCTTTTTTGGTTACGAATCTCGCATTTTTGCGGAAAATACTTAAAAAGAAGAGATCATCTAAAGTGACCGTCAAATATATTTCTCTTTTTTTTCGTAGAAACAATTTTCACGGCGTGAAAAAAGATCGATGCCCGACGAAAGTGACGTTGCGCTAAATACGTTTTGATCCGAAACGCGCTAAACGCGCTCGGATTAATCGACGAAAATCTAATTACGCACGGAATGTGCGACATACATACGTCAGTTTCATAATCACGGGCGCATATGTGCGACACTGCGTAACTCTCCACGTGACCAGAAAAATCGCCGCACACACATGTATTTCACTTCTCGAGATCGCGCGCGATTCACCGGCGGCGCTCTGTCGGGTGTGTTTGCTATTTTCCCGATAATCATCAGCTGGCACTGCATATACGAGAGCTTTAACGATTGTCCCGCGAACGATAATTGAACTATCATGGTGAGTTTTTTTTATTATCGCAATCACGAGAATGTAATAATCCGTTTACGAGCTAATGAAGTTTCCGTGTCGCGGAAATTAATCGATTGACGCGTTTAAATGGGAAATTCTGTTCTCAGATAGCGTTACGTGACAATCTTCGGACGCGGGGGGGGAGATATCTCTCTTGTCTGCGATTAGACTTGAGTAATGACAAAGTGTATTCAGGGGCGCTGAATTGTCATCGCTATATTTACTTGCTGCGTGTGTGCAACGTTGGCAGTTAATTGTCAATCGCGGTGCGCGTTTCAAATCTCTGTAGATTACTTTGCAAGTTTGGAATGAATAAAATCAACAAGAGCTGTCGGAGAGAAATAAATAAAATTTATTTAATTGTATTATTATTTTTTTCTTTGTATTTATTTGTAATTGTATTTGGATGTTGTAAGAGAGAGATAATAGAACTACTTCAGCAGCCTATCAGCACTTGCGAGGATTAACAGTCGAGTTGGAATGCTTATCTATATAGGGTAGTCATCATCATCGTAAACGCGCGCGTTACCGCGCGAAATCGACGCGCCTATACTTTATTTCTCGGATATTAACCGAACGCGTAGTTTATATCGCAGCGTGTGCCGTTATCACACAGGCGCGCCGCCATTGAACGGCTGTTAAGAAACGTTCGGCTATTAGTCGCGTTCAATAAATCAGTTTGCGACGTTAAATAAGTGCGAGGCGCGCGTGAGTCCGACGCGTTAAAACTGCCTCTCCTTAAAGAGATCCTCCCTGCCGAGACTTAACAGACATTCCTCTCTCAAATGTCGTAAATATTCCGAATGTATCAATACCCGTCGGCGTAAACGGTCAGTAATACGCGAGTACGTAAATGAAATGTTACACACGTGAGGGATAAATTCGCGAAAATCAATATCGTCGAATTTTATATTGTTGCGCAAACGAAGAGAGAAGTGCAAGACGCAGCTAAGCCCAAACTTCCCGCCGTACAAATGCCACCAACTTCTCTCCCCGATGTTTGAGCGCGAACAATCTATAATATCTCAGAATTTGGGGCAACGATGCGCATCCATCCGGAGCGGCGAGAGCCACCGGAATGAATATGACGTGCGCGTTTATTTTTAGTATTAACAATTTGTAGGATCGCACGCGCGTAAGTAAACACTTAAAACAAATAAGAGCGGAGAGAAAACTGACAATATGCTAAAAAAAAAAAAAAAAAAGCAATCCAAGGCCGTTTGCGTCAAATTTAAAAAACGTGGGCAAATACGTGCGTATTTTTAGCCGATCAATTAACGCGAATTTTTAACGGAGAATGAAAACAAAATACGACAAAATATATAAATAATATGCGATACAATTTGATATAACAATAAAAGAATGTAGTTTTTGAAAAATATATTTGTTTTTTTTTAAAGCAATAGTTTGCTGAAGTGCTTTAGTCGGAACGTTGCAATCGCAATAAAAAAAAAAAAAAAATAGAGACAAATTACGCGGAGCGCAATAAAAGTTCCTTTATACAATGATAGTTGCATGAGCGCGCGCGCGTGGAGCAAAAGCAATCTTTGCGCGCAATTCGCGTCCGGTCCCGCGTGTGACATTTATTGCACATCGTTTGACTCTAACGGCAAGTAGCCGTAAATCGGCTGGCACGTGTCTCGATGTTGACGCAAGAAGAGCTTTTCGAGAGTGATTGCTCGTCTTGACACACGGGAATCTCGCTATTTGAGAACGATGACCATTCGCGTGGGTTGAAAGCTCTCCTCATGAAGAAACGCGGCTCCTTTAACGAAACCGTTATGTTGCGAGAGGCCAATAATAGCGTGTATGTTCCGTTGGCAATAATTGCTCCGTCGGCCTATAAATCGGGAACCCGAGACAGTTCGCTCCGCGGAGCTGTAAATTTTATTCGCTCTTGAAAAGAGAGATCTATCTTCTTCCGGGAGTAGAAAAAAAAAAAAAAAAATGTTTTAAATCTTCGCGAACGTAAAAACAAATGTTCTCGCTGTTGTTCTCTCGTTCGATCGGCGGTGACAATCTCCCCGAATTCTGCTTGCTTTCTGGAGTCGATTTCGTCTAACGGTACAAGGAACAGATGTGTGTTTCGCGCATACGTATAAGCCCGCCGAAAAAAACAAACGGATCACGCGAATCCGCGCGCGCGAGGATTTTTATATAAATGCGCGTTCCGATACGTTCTCTCTCCCCGGCTACGCGCTTTTCGTGCGGCTCATAAAAATAAGCAGAAGCAGAATATAAAGCAGGAGAGGCTCCGTACAACGTGTACCTGTTTATTTTTCCGATATATCCGGCGGCGGAATGTCCGATCGCATTCAGAAATACCTAAGCGAAGCGCGCGTACGAGGTTTGCTTGCCCCATTCTCGACCGACTTTCTCAAAAAACGTATTCCCTCTCCGCAATCTTCGGAAATAGATGCATCAGACATAACATAAATAATAACAATAATAATAATAATAAAAAAAAAAAAAAACAGTTTACAGATACTCGCAGAACCGAAAGCAAAGGTAGAGAACTCTCATAGTTTTTTCCTTAAAAAAAAAGTAAAAAATTAAAATAACTAGTTTTGAAATGAGGGCTATGCTGAATGGTTTGCCGGGTGTCATGCATCAATGATAAACTCAATAAATTGAACAAACGTTTCGACTCTTTATTTGTAGTCTTCCTCGGTGTTCTTGATAACAATCCATCACTTCCGTCAGTAAGATCAGTCTTGACGATAATGCGAGTTAGTTAACATCACAGAGACTCGCACATTTAACTCAGTAAACAAATGAAATAAATGACGAAATATGTGAGTCTCTGTGAGATATTAACTAACTCGCATTATCGTCAATACTGATCAGTCTTGACGATAATGCGAGTTAGTTAACATCACAGAGACTCACGTATTTCGTCATTACCGATGGAAGTGATGGATTGTTATCAAGAACACTGAGGAAGACTACAAATAAAGAGTCGAAACGTTTGTTCAATTCAAATTTACTGAGTTTATCATTGTGCATGACACCCGGCAAAACGTTCAGCGTAGCCCTCATTTCGAACTTTCTTAACGGAATTATCACGACCGAACCTGAAGACTGTCTATTATTTTTGACTCGATATTTTGATTGATTAAAATAAACTAGGTTATTAGCACGTGGATTCTTTGGCAGCGAGTTAATTCTGCGAAAGTTTACGCGTCGGTTGATACATACACATACATAATATCTAGCGTGGTTACGTGTTGACGCGGCGTACATTGATATCGCGTTATGTCACAAAGTAAGCGACGCTGCTTGATAGTCAGACCGCTGCCAGAGATTACAGAACGCGCTGCGCGCCTTATGAATATATGCAAGTGTCGTCCGGTTTGTTTAGAAGAGGCGCGCGCTCGCGCTATATCATGAATTTCATACGTTGTGGTTTGGAAGAAATCTTCAGCCCGACGTAACGTCGTGTGAAATCTAAGAGAACAACAACTTGTAAAAGATTGCGAAACAAGCAAACGCGGAGAAAGAAGTAAATAAATAACTGTTACGAAATAAATCCTTGTAACGTGTGAAAGTGTTCGATAGTGAGAAACGGGAATTGTTTGAAACTGAATCAACTGAAATCTGTAAACTTATTCGAAAAAAATCCGGCGGTGAACGGCGCCAGACCCTTCTTTCCAGGGAAAGGGAGAAAGCTCGCCTCTAGGCGAGCTAGTGATTCGAAGGACAATCGACTGACGCGATTGTCGCGAGTATAAACGCGAACGAATAACACGAACGTTGTGTCACTCGGACGTGAATCATACAGTGTCACTACGATGACGGTTTCATACGCCCTCCGTATGTCGCGGAAAAAAAATTCGAGGTGTCATCCTTGATGACAGGACGGTCTTCACGACTCGGGAAGGAAACAGCGATTGGTGTGACGCCACGCGGTTACATTAATTCAATTTCTGTTCGATGGGCGCGGGCGGTGGTCGAGGAGCAACTAGTTGACGCGATGTCCGTGGAATTTAATCTACAATTACGATATTAAAAGGCCTCTGGCTTTAATGAGAGACGCGCGTTGCATTTAATCACATCCGTGCGTTACTTGCACCCGCGGCACGTTCCGCGCTGAGTTCATCGTGTTGCGTCGGAATCGATCGCGGAAAGACACGCGGAGTTTCGAGAATGCGAGAGGAGCGATTGCTATAAATAAATAATTTTTGCGTGAACTAAACGCGAGCGAAGAAAAACAAAGCAGATCTGTTTACGCGGTCGTGATTGTGGGAGGATTTTATTCGTCGTGTAAAATAAAATCGAAGTTCTACGAGATTGCTTTACGAGAAATCAAATACCATTGTTGTCCAAAATGTATGTACGCAATAACGTCAAAGAAATGATTTTTTCTTTCTAATTAGATGAAAATATCGTACGGCGGCGGCACCCCTCTTCTCTGAATTCTATTGTTTATCGAAAAGTCGGTCACTAAAAGGCGATAAAGGTTGCATAGCTATCCGTTGACAGTGTGTATTCATTGAGTAATCTTGGTCCCTGACGTCACGCTCTCGCGCAAATATCCAATCGATACATAAGTCACTTCGTGACGTGCAGTCGCGATGCAATCTCGCGCTTTTGACGCAAAAGATTTTCGTGATGATCAATGAGCCACCACCGTCAATGTGCCACCAATCTGGCGACTATTTTTTCAATTGATACGCGACCACATATTTTCAAGCTTTACGCGTTAATTTCGCATCTGCGTTAATTACTTATTAAAATGTTTTCATTGCGAAATAGAAAGAACATAATCATGTAAAGCGTTATGAATTTAAGGAGCAGACTCGCGCGGATAAATAACGTCTCTACACGGATATCTCGTCTGTCAGTAGGTGGAAAGGATCAAATTGCGGCTATTGCTTGAACTTACTCTTAATAGAACTAAACGGGTCAAGAGTACTTTGTCAGGCGGTAATCGACGCTGATAACCGACGCGTTGCGGTTTTCGCGTTACGCAAATCGCGTTTGTTCAGTCGCTTGTCACATATCTGTTGATTTTCGCGCGTGTCGAATTTTTAAATTGAACGATAATAAAATTAATGTAAAAAAAAAATGATATTGCGACTGATCGACGATGACACTACGTACGTTGATTAAAAGCACATTCGTTATCGGTTGTTAATTAATTATCGGTTTCTGATTAAGAATTAAATGTGTAAAAAAAACATGTCTGCTTTAAAAATAATGTTTTTACACGAAAATATTTTTTTCAAATAGAAATACCTAAGAATTGTATCGATTAACAGAGTGTTACTCTTCCGAGATAAGACGTACGAAAAGATTATCAGAATGCGATCTCCCTTCTTTTATACTGGCCGACCCGACCCCTGGCAGAGAATTTATGGGGCCACCGAAGAAAGGAGGCGGCTAAAAATACACAATCTGCGATCCCTGCGACGAAGGGACTTTAAATTGACTCTACTTTCAAGGCTAAGCTTTTGGAGTAGGCTCGTTGATTTCGTCGGAAGCCCTAGAACGTGTCTTAACCTTGGTAACCTTAGAAATATACTCCCCTGGAGTCTCTCCCGCCGCAGTTTCTGAACCAGCTGCTTAAGTGACGCGAACCAGCCGCTCTCTGTTAACTATTCTCATATTGGAATGCATTAAAAATTCCGTTCAGGGACTCGTTCTTCTCTATGTCGCGCGATCGTTCGGCTCGTGCATTCTGCGCGCGCACAAGAAAAATCGCAACGGGGCCTCTGAGCCTTTATCGACGCGAGATCCGAAATCGCGATGAGACTAGCGGGAAAATGTTTCGCGCGCTGTTTCACAAAGAAACGCGATGACGATGCCAAGCGTGTCGCGAATTATTTCGCGATCGCGATGCCGCACACGGACGGGATGACTCGACTCGCTGACTGATATCGCGAGATACATCAAACTTCGCGCGATGATGTAACTTTGGACCGAGTCCAGAAATCGTTCGCGTGTTGGTTAACTCGAATGGATGAAAGCGCACGCACGAAGTCCTGCTTTGACGATTGATCACCGAAACGCTCGTAATCCGCTACTCTCCTCTATCTCCTGGTTCCCAGATGACCGATCGGCTTTCCTCGTATCGCTTTATCGCGCGAATGACACATCGCGCAAATTCGCGTCTGAATGAACGCCACGTTCCGATATAACGGCGCAGAAATCTGACTTTTATTTATTTTTTTTTTTTTTTTTTTTTACGCTGTATTTACGGTTATATTTTTTTTCACATTGAAAGAAAATGAAAACTTCGATGTTCGCGAGAATTTACAAACGCAAGATTCTCTTCCTCTTAATTCATTTCTTTCTTAATTAATTTCTTCTGTGTATCATTTGAGATGTATTCACGAGCTCACCCTTCATTAAAACTAGGACGCCGATGTCACAGATCCCTCTTCCCCCCCCGTATTTCTCTCGTTAAGCGCGACGATTCTCGCAGAGAGGCTCTTAACGTGAATTTTACGACTTTTCGTTTGCTCCTGCCATCGCGCTAATTACAATTTTTTGCCAGACGAAAGAATATTTTATTACTTTGCTCTGGCAATTTTTTTTTTTTTTTTTTTTTTTTTTTTTTTATTTGGATCTGTCACATGCGAATAAATTGCTGTTTATTGCGTCGGAGAGACACCGTGACGTCTCAGAAAAAGACGGGTCAAACGCGAGCGACCTACTTACGCATTCCCGTGCGCAATATTTGCATTAATTGCTCGCTTCTCAATGAACGCGTTTGTCTCTCGTCTTCTCGAAACGGCTCGCGATCGGGGACACAATCCTTTGTCTTTTCATTCACGTGTTGTAACAGCTGCCGATGTGTTTCACGTAAGTATGTATAGAACACGTGGATCTTTAAATACGTTGTGACACACGTCGGCTACTGTGTCGTGCTTTTTGTATAATTAAAATATGTTTTATATAATTAAATATGTTTTTATATAATTGAATATGTTTTCAATTGTAGTCGTCTTGCTTTTTATTTTTTATTTTTTTTTTTAATAAATTTTTTTTTAAGGGAGAAAAAAATTCTTTAAAATATTTTCAGAAAACACGATGGCTGTTGAAACCATATTTAATTCAGTAAATTGTTTTATCCGCATGTTTAAATACAATATATTTGTTAAAAAACCGAACTTTTACATGACATCTATTCTGACTTAGCAAAGTAAATATTTAGATTTAATTAAACACCATCTCGGCTGGAAAATCGATATCGTTACGCAATAAGCACGCGGTCTATGCGCGGTCAGGAAGCTAAAAATCATCGATCCTCGTTCCAGTCTGGTAAATTTCATCAATATTATAATGCAGCCGATTCGGACACTCGTTTCAGAGCTACATGATCCGTGGACTTGCGCGCTGCATTTGTGTTTTTTGGCGAAATGCGGAGACTCGTTGCACAAGTCTGACGAGTCTACTTCCATCATTCCATTTTCGAAGAATGCGTTATGACAAATCGTGCGGCATTCAAACAAACCACCAGCTTGAAGTCGTTCCAAAGCAGACGGGATGACGCGTCTCGTCGCGGCCCCGACACATCGCAAGCTCTTGGCGGCGGTTGTTGTTGTCAATTGCCAGCTGTTACCGAACCCTACATACCGCACACACCTGAAACAAGTTGCGTGCGAGAACATCGTCGTGCCACATTTAAAAAAAGTTACGCGAATTACCGGAAAAGTTCTGGGAAATTAAACCGCGATGTAAAATCTCGCGAACATGACAATCTTCGTATACTACTAAAACCGCGCAAAAATATAACGAAATATAATACGATAAAGAATGTTTACATGAAATATGTGAGAATAAGAAAAATATCGATATTTGTTGTGTTGGGAACGCGACGACTCTTTTTTTTTTCTTTTCAGGATGTGGACCGCACACTGCCAGAATCTAGTGTTCATCGCCTTAGTGTTCCTGCCCTCCGTTGCGAGAGGTAAACCTGACTACTCCGGACTGCCACCAGGACCGTACTGCGCCTCAAGGTATCCTGCCGGCCAGTGTTGCGTAGGACGACAGGACGATTGTAGCGCGCCGGTACATTACATCACCACGACGTATTGTTACTGCGACGACTTCTGCGAGGCGTGGGATCGCAAAGGCGAAGAGGATTGCTGCTCGGATTACTGGCATCATTGCAAAAATGAAACGGATATTATTGAGCCACCGCCGGATACGTATAGACGTATTTACACAAACATAAATATAAATAACACGCATCATGTAGTTTTATATAAAACATGTCCTGTGCTTTTAAATGCGTGTGTACTTTTCTACGAGGATTGCATGTTTACAAACACACATATTTTTCTTTTAATGTTCTAGTAACGTACAAGTAAACTTTTATTTTTAAATTCACGTGTTTCTCTATTTCAGGCTGCTTCTTCCAGGGGAGAATGTACGATTACGGACAAACTCTAAAAGTCAATTGCAACACATGGTATTAACGTTTATTATCTTCTTTCCTATGTAAAACAAAGAGAGAAAGAGAGAAAAAACGGATTGTGTATTCAAATATCTTTGACGTTGCAGCAAATGTTCCTCGCTCAACAATCGCGCCGAAGTGCTCTGCGAGAAGAACCGATGTCTGATTGAGCCGGATTTAATAGAAGAGATCAACTCGCAAAGATCCACTTTAGGATGGCAGCTGAGCAATTACTCCAAATTCTGGGGAAGGACGCTTCGAGACGGCGTGCAGTTTCGTCTGGGCACTCTGAATCCGTCTCAGTCCGTGAGTGTCTAAAAATATCACTGATATCACGTCTGTGTTCCTTTTTTTTTTTTGTCCCATATAAACCTGTTTATCTTAGATAAAATTTGCGAATATTATATAAAAATTACTAATATATCAAGACGCTTGATCAAGAAATAGAGAAATATGCAAAACATATTATTCATAGAACATTTTCTCGATAACGAACAAACGGTATGCGCGTTATTTGATATGCAAGGAAAGATAAATTATAAAAAGATCGCCGTAAAGAAGAAGTGGACAATATTTTTAGCGCGCGAGGGAGGGTTTCGCACGAAGTTTCTCGATGAATTCGAAGTGAGGCGGCAACCTTGTGCTCTTAAAACGGCAGCGTATAGACGCGAACTTGCCTCGAAAAGATTAGGTCAATTGCACCGCTTGTGCAACTAAGGCTAAAGTTTCCACGGCTAAAGTAATCTTCTTTCTGTACTCGGCCGCGGGGGTTTTATGAATACGAAAGCGCGCGAATTGACGGAAACCGACGTCGGTTGCAGGCGACGTCGAATTTAGACCTTTGAAAGTTCGTGACGTCTCTGTGAAAGGCTCGCAAAAGAAAGAGACTTTCTTTTCACGAAAAAACGCTTTCACTCTACAAAATTTGTTTTTTGTTCGTTTTTTTTTTCTTACAAATTTCTTATAAATTCTTTTTAATTAAGATTTTGTTGCATACAAAGAAGAAAAACTTATTACAATTTTTTTATACAGATGTATAAAATGAATCCAGTGGCGCGTATTTATCGAAGCGCGCCAAAAATGTTCGACTCCAGGGAAGAATGGAAGAGCTATATATCGCCCATTCACGATCAGGGATGGTGCGGCGCGTCCTGGGCGTGGTCCACGGTCGACGTCGCGTCCGATAGATTCGCGATCATGAGCAACGGCACCGACGACGTTGATCTGAGCGCGCAGCATTTATTGTCCTGCAACAACAGAGGACAACAAGGCTGCAACGGTGGATATATCGACCGCGCCTGGCTCTACGTGAGGAAATTCGGGTAATATTTTTTTTTTACAATTAAATATAAATAAATACTTGTACATTTTTCATACACATAAGTCTTTATTAACTTTTCTGTTTTTGTACACATAAATACAAAATAAATCGATTTCTCGATTGCAATGATGCCACTAATAACAAACAAAGATTAATATTCACGAAGATGTTTAAAATTTTCAGAATTTTTTGCGTTATTTAATTGTGTTGCACATTTAACTGCTTTTGTGAGATATAAAGAAACACGCGCGACAGTAAATTTTTACTACCGTTGGTTCTAATATATCACTTTTTGTGGTTGCAGACTGGTCGACGAGGAGTGCTATCCTTGGATAGCACCGTCTTTTCCCGGCGAGAACGACAAGTGCAGACTAAAGCGCAAGAAGAACGATTTGATAAGCGCCGGTTGCCGAAACCCGTTGAATACGCGGAGAACGGAGCTGTACAAGGTCGGGCCCGCCTATCGACTGAGTGGCGAAAACAGCATTAAGCAAGAGATCTTGACTTCTGGTCCCGTGCAAGGTAAGTAGAAGTCGCCAAACGACTCGCGACGGCTCCTAATCGAAATTTCAAATCAGACAGTTTCGATCGCTTATGCTAAATAGTAAGCGCGGAAATATCAAAGTGTAACTTTGTGCATTTTCAAAAGAGCGCGTGTATTGAGAAGTAACGTCCGGTTGTAATTTTTTTTTTCTTCAGCTACCATGAAAGTCTACCAGGACTTCTTCGTTTACAAGAGCGGAGTGTACAAGCACTCGCAAAGCGCGGAGTTGTACGATTCCGGCAATCACTCGGTGAGAATACTCGGCTGGGGCGAAGAGCCGTCGGATCGCCATCCGAGCGGTCGGATCAACTACTGGGTGAGTTTCGTACGTTTATTTTAAAAAGAAACAAAATCCACTTGCGTTGAAAGATGCAAAACGAGACGAAAGACACGAGTTTTTCATAACGTGAAAAATCGAAATTTTGTCTCCTTCAGCTGGTCGCAAACTCCTGGGGCAAAGACTGGGGAGAGAACGGACTCTTCAGGATCCTGAGAGGTAGCAACGAATGCGAGATCGAGTCGTACGTGGTGGCGGCCTGGGCGAAGACAGTATAAGAAACTAGGAGGGATTACCAAAAAAAAAGAAAAAAAAGAAACCAGAAGCAATAGAATATATCCGATTGTCATAACAATTGTTGGTGCATTTATTGAATCTCCGTCGTCGGATCCGTCTCTTTTCGTATGCAATCGCGCGATTGCCTCGACGACGAGGAAACGATAAAATGTTGTTTAAAAGTATGTGATCCAGTGCCTCCGTATACGTCTCATTACATATGTAGGAACACGAGGGAGGGGGGAGAGGGTGGGCGGAGAGAAAAAAAACGGGGATATACATAGAATTGTTTATAAATATTTAATGTACAAGTACGAGAGAGCATATGTAGTCGGAAAAATTGCGTCGTTATTTTTCTCGTTATTCGTAGACACATAATAATAATAATAACAATAACAATAACAACATAAAGAGGCGCGCGCTCGTGTTTTCATGCACGCAAAAGTCAAATTTCCACGTAATACTGTACATCATGCATCGATGAGAACATGTTAGAAGTGCCGAGCTCTTAAAATAAATTTTGTAAGTACGTATGTAATCGTTTTCTTCTCTTTTTTTTTTTTTATTATTATTATTATTAAACGAGCCGATATTTCTATACACACAAAGAACTACTAGATTTGCATCAACGCTTACAATCGAGCGCTCTTTGGGTAAGTATAAAGCTTTATTACGTATTCTATAGCTCTATGTTTCTATCATACTTGGAAGTTTGTGATAAAAATACACATGCGTTCTCTTTGATATGGCTGAGAAGGTGCTCGTATTCGCTCCCGCGAAATAAAATGGCAGTGTGGTGGATACGTCGGGGACAGAACATCGAGTTTGCAGTTGGAATAATTGTGCAAGACACAGGACGTAAATTGTAATTGCTTTTCGAGTCTCTTATTTAAGATTCTTCTTCCTTGAGACTAGAAAATAAATCTATGTATCAAATATATATGTGTGTGTGTGTGTGTATGTACACGGTATCTCAGACGCTCGAGAAATGATTGTGCACGTCGCGTCACTAATTAGAAAGAACTTCTCTTGCGATGACTTCATCGTTAGACTATGACGCTCCGCCTGTTGCTCTTGCAGTGGGGACTGTAAACTTCTAATTTGTCCCGCGGTGTGTTCATCGCGGAATAATCGATGGGGAACGGTATGGTATTGCCGCGTATCATGCAGGAGTCAGTCATGCCCAGAAAATGTTCCCCCGGTCCGAACGGGCCGCGACCGAACAGAAAGTTGGCGAACACCAACTGATACTGCGTCCAAGCGAGAGGATGATCTCCGTTCTAGAAATAAAATTTTATCCGCACATTTTTCGAGACTAAAAATTTTTCTAAAGAACGAACGAAAATTTATAATCTCTCATTAAATTTTGATTGAAAACTTTCTTTGTTTAAAACACACTTCTCGTTTATTTCGTGAACCGAATTAACTCACCGAAGTCATAGAGTTGTACGCGATGTCCAGACACTTGTTTATCCTTTCGGTGTCTAGACCGACGACGGAGCTGTAAAAAGCGGCGAGTTCTTTCTTGCTGATCATTCCGTTCCCGGAGCTATTTATGGCGACAAAGAACACTCTGGGCATAACTTTGATCCAGAACGGCATGTCGCTGTAACTAGCACCGTCCGCTGGCGCGACGATCTGCGCCCACCAGGACAACCAGTCGTCGAGATCGATCTTCTTGTCAGGATCCACGGGTTCCTTTTTATCTTGAAGGATCAAACTGGCAAATCCGTTCTCGATCTCCAGCAGCCTCAAATATTCCGGACCGTTCCACGACCAGTCCGCGAATCTTCTCAAACGCTTTTCAAGTCAAAAAGTTAACGTCTGTTTATTTGTCCGTTTAAAATTTTACAGTTCTTTTCAAATTTTTGCTGACAGTTATACATAAAAATAAATTTTAAGTAAACTTCTAGTAAGTTATTTTTCGTGCTGTAATTATTTTTACAACTCTTTTGTCTTACAAAATTGTTTTAATGAGAAAAATAATTTTTGAAAGTAAAGTCTACCTCTGAGAGGATTGAAAAATCTTTTCGATTGATGTAACCGTCTTTATCTTGGTCCAAAAGATATGTGAAAAAGTGAGAGAACTTATCGCGCTGTATAGGTGCCAAGGCCTCAGAATCCCCTTTAAATTTATTAACTGCGGACAAATTGTCGTCACTCGGAAAACGGCTCACCCAAGTTGC
Source organism: Pseudomyrmex dendroicus (assembly GCA_014825645.1). Lineage (NCBI taxonomy): Eukaryota > Metazoa > Arthropoda > Insecta > Hymenoptera > Formicidae > Pseudomyrmex > Pseudomyrmex dendroicus. Next base: position 21,642 of record QVNZ01013984.1, read on the forward strand.
TACGAAACAAATTACATTAATTATTTACAATTACATAAATTTTTGCTCGAATAATTTAATATTTTATATTTCACAGAACAAAGAGATTTAATTTAAATTTAAATTTGCGTTATTTAAACATTTGTATAATGAATTTATATGAATATCACGTTGCGTATAATTAAAAACTTACACGAGTTATACGCAAACTTTAATTTTGTTTTCACACTAACGCACTTGTTTCACTTTATATGTATCACTTTATGTGTAACTTCACATTTCGACAATTGTTAAAAAAATTCACTTGTGAAAATAACAATACTCACTCCAAACGTGCACGCTCCAGCTGGGTTGTTCCAGCTCGGGGGCGACGACGGGCGCGATAGCGACCTCGTCGACGTTGCTGCTGGTTGTTCTCCATCTCTTCAGCAGGTCCTTGGTGCGGTCGCGAGTCCGATCGCAGGCCTGTCGCCAGTTGGTAATGAATTTACGCGGCACTTTGAGCGCATTGCCGTCGTCCAGGCTGATCTCCTGGCTATTGAGCGAGCTGCGCTGACTTTTGTCAGCCGGTTCGCCACAGCTGCCGCCGTCGTTTGACGCGCCGTCGTTCTCCGGGTAGTAAATCGGATCCTTTATGCTGCCCGAACGACTATCCATGACGAACTACCTAGCATGTCTCTCGCCTGACGAACGGCCACGTACATTTCAGGGGGACACTCTCTCCTGAAAATAATCAATTCTAATGGCCGGAGGTCAGCGGGTCGCTCGATATCGCGACCGCGCCGTTTCGTCGCCGCGGCATCTTCGCGGCGTGTAGGTGTGTCCTTTTCTTTCACTTTTATCTTTTTATGTGTTTGAGAGATACACTATATTGAAAGCAATATGGAATGCAAGTTTATTTTGAATATATAAGGAGATAACAGGTTGTGAATATATAAAGAGATAACAGGTTGAAAACATGTATGAGTTACACCGTTGTTTGTTGTGTTACATTAGTGTGTCAAGGATGCACAGGATGTGTCGCAAGTGATGCGACGGTGATAAAACAACTGTGTGTAAATAATAAATAAACGACACAGTCGTTTCAGTGAACAAGACGTGAATATACGAATAAAAAAAAAAAAAACAAACAAACAAGTTGAAAAGCAACAACAATATTTGTCTCAGTAAAATAAAAATATCTCGGACAATTAAAGTGCGTTTTTTAAATATCTCTTTTATTCTCTCTTACAAAAATGTGATTAACAAACAAATAAAATTTTTTCGATGCATTAATACGAAACAAAAATTGTTCTATTTTAACTTTGAATCTTCTGACGCAGATTTTTTACATATCAATAAACAACTATGTTTGCGATTCTCTGCGGAACAGATGTGTGTGTAAACTGTTTCCATAAATTATTTATATATTCCGCCATTTCGTTTCGAATATCGACAGAGATTTGTTTCACAATTTATTTCATACAAAGATATTATAGAAAGCAGAACGAACCTATATGAACCATCACCTAGCAGTTCGTTTGCATGCAGAGTGCATTCCGATATTTATTTATTGTCAGTACTGAAAATCTGTAGTGCATACGTAATGGCTTTTTTTAAGTCGTGGACACATGAAAAAACTCAACCCAATCAAAAAGCGCGTCAACAACATTGTGTTTCTCGCGCGCGCGCCAGTATATCGAAACGCGATATTTCGTGAATCGAAGTATATCTCGAATCGATGCGTGCAGCGAGAAACTCGCCTTTGATTACACTATCAGGGAGAAATTCGGACTGCAAGGCATCGATTTTTGCGTTTAAATGTGTTTTTATGCCAGCAAATCAAAATGGAAAAAAATAACATAATCGAGAAAATGACCACGTGGTTAGGACGCGTTTCGTCGAGCTCTAGGAGTAATGAATATTGTTATCTCGATATTCGGCATTAAAATCATCGCCTTTCGTCTTGGAAAAATGTTGCGGTGTTAGCACAGTAAAATTAAAATAATGTCCTGTGTGTAGTTCGATGCATTTTAGATCTCTCTCTGCAGAAGGTATGTGCTTTTTTTCAGATGCATGAACGCGCTTTTTAGATGGATGGGGTTTTGTCCGCGCCGAATGTTTTTTGCATTTGCAAGTGTTTTTTATGCGTGTGAGACTGGTATGTTTTTTTTTCGGTGTTTAGAAAAGTAGTTTTGTGTGAGTTTTTTTCGTGCAGCTTATTTGTTTGGAGATCAGTATTTGTAAGTGTAATGAGGAAGGAAACTAACGGCGTTTCGTCGATGTTATCTCGCGAAGTAGTTTTCTTGGTATGGTTTTATTATTTTTTCGTTGTTGCAGGCAGTTTTTTGTAGGTTTAAAGATGGTAGGTAGAAGATAGGAGAAATAAGAACGCATTTAGATTTTACACATTTATTGTTTTATGATATGTTGAAGTGTGTGTATATTTTTCCGTCCCACTTTGCACAGACTGCGGACTGTCAGATGCAGTAACATATACTGCTTTTGATTAAAAAATATAGCACACATGTGTAACTTTGTACGATTAAATTTAAAGTATCATGTTTCAAAAAAGAAAATGTTTTTTTTTTAAGTTTGTTTTCTCGTGCACATAGCACAGATTAGAACGGCGACTTGTGGACATAGCACGGAATAGAACCATGTTTATTAGTTTCGTACGTACCGACAAGTCGCTCGTTGATATGGTTACGTAGTTGCCAATGTGCACCACTCGTGGACATGGCGCTGGCGTACGGGGGCAGAAAGCTATTTCAATTTCTCATACGGTCGCTCTCAGTCTGCTCTCTGATGCCACATAGAAATTCTATCTTCAAGGTGCGATCGCGTGGAGTTTGAAGAAAACTGTATGATGGAAAGGTCAGCCAATCACCTTCCAGTTCAACTGATTTCGAATCGTCAACAAGTGCAGAACGCGAGCGAGGTTTTAGAACGTACCTGGTAGTAGGCTGTGTGGCGCGCGCATCGTTTGTTGCTGACTCACGTAGTACTGGCGGTTACCTTCAGTTCGTTCGTTGATCGCGTCTCGCGTCGGTTGGATCGCGATTGTGTTTGTGATTTTCTCGTATTTTCCGCGTCCGGAGTGAATCCGCATTGCGTGCGTGCGAGTGCCGCGAGTGTATTAAATCGCAAATTGGAGGATAATACAGTGCGGAATATTGCCTGGATATCAGCGTTAAACGGCGTCTTCTCCAGTTCGGAAGATGGAAAGAGATAGAACGAGAGAGGGAACGAGAGGGAGAGAGAACGAGAGAATCGGCGCGTTTCACTCAGTAAGTTCTGTTCACGTTAAAATATTTCTGCACATTCTTCGATCGAGTATTAGCAATTAATTATTTAACTTCTGAAATAATTTCTCGTTAATGAATAATCGATTCGATCTGATATTTTGCTTCGCGACGTACATACGTCGTACATTTCAAGTTGCGAAGCGGTATGTGTTTGTATTACGCGCGTGTTTTGCCGCGAAGAATAGCCGCGATGTATTCGAGTTGTATAGTTATGTCGTAACCGTGTAATGCATCAATTCTCGATATTTTCGTCTTTATTTTCACTCTTCGACAAATTTATCCATTGACAATCCACAAGAAATTAGAATCGAAACGCAAGCATTTTTCGTGTAATAAATTTTACATTTTCGATTGATAATCATCTGGCGCGCGCGTAAACAATCTTGCGCTTGTATTTTCGTTGGCTTTTTGCCAACGATGAAATTCGTATTACGTCGAAGAATCTCGGATACTATCGAACTTTGGTATAAACTTTGTTTACCAAAACTTTACTTGAAAGTATCGAAGACAAAATACGCGACTCGGGAAGTTACTCGATGATCGATCGGGATTTTTTTTCTTGGCTTCGGTGTATATAATGACGGTGTATTAAACTCGAAGTGCTTATTGAATGACAGCCACTTTATTGAGAATAGACAGCGATGAACATTTAAGATCGCCTTGCGCAGCAGTTACCACGATTTTAGATAGTAAGATATCACACGTGTCCGTAATTGTGGTAATAATTCCTAATTATATTCGGTATGCTAGATCGATCTCTCATACATGTTACAACGAGTCTGATCATTTCTCTCGAGTGCACTCTCTCGTAACCTACTTTATTAACCGTCTGCCGCAAAAAATAGGCAAGCTAAAAGGACGGGAACGCATTCTGTGACGCTGTTTTTTCAAATTTTACATTCTCACAAAATGAATTTCCTCTAATCCCTTTGAGTTCACTTATCTTTTGCAGAGTTTTCTTTAAAATGGAGGTATGATAAATATTTTTAAACGCTCGATAATTGACTATACATGCATTGTCTCTTGCGATAACATATGCAAAGAGATAAAGAGATATACCAATATAACATATATAATATATAAAAAAGTCGATAACAATAAACCATTAATATCCTTTAAAGTCACCTCGCACTGACGTTTGTTGATTATGAGATTTGTCAAAATATCTCTGCAAGTAATTGAAAAAATTAAAAGAAATCGTCAAACAAAAATTTGTCAAAACTTAAATTTTTGTATAACTCGCGTTTTTTTATTTCAAAATTTAATCGTGAATCGCTAATTATTACAATGAGAAAAATCAGATAAAACTTTGTTTCTGTGTGCAACAAAAACTGAAGAAAAAGGAATATAGAACCAATAATTTCAGTTGATCACTTTTAATTCGCCTATTTTTTACAAAGATACATCTGTACGTGTGTCACAGAATGATGATGATGATGATGATGTATGTGTGTGTGTGTGTGTGTGAAAGAGCGCTCACTATCACACTCACACTTTTAACCACCTTCGCTATACGCACGCATACATAGTCGCATGTATTGCTGTCAGATATTTTGTTTTGTTTTTGTTTTTTTTTTTTTTGTTCGCAACGGTTTGTAAAAAACTTTTGGCTTGGTTTGCCTGCCGGCGACACAAGAGTGGCTTATAATTACTGGGGAGAAAATTATGTTCTAAGAGGATAAGAATACGTACAAATTCGTCGAATGTCGTCGGTTTATTATGCCGTATCGATGTTGTGTTATATTAACAACCGCGGAAATGATTCACTTCTCTTAAAATATATTGCACCAAGAACACCGCAATAATTAAATTATCGCAGTCACCTCTCTCTCGACACAGCTGTCAAGAGCCGAATGAACGAACGGGAATTTGCGATGTTATTTCGTGATGAAACTTGGAATCGTATTCCTAAATTTAATTGCGAATCGCATGACGAGCTTCCATTTTCGTACCGTAAAACGGGGCGCTATTACTCGCGACTATACTCTCGCGCACAGCACGCCAAAGAAAAGATTTCTTTTTTTTTTCTTTTTTTTCCTTAAGACTTTCCTCCTTTAACTTCGGTCATGAATATACATCATAAGTAATATTGTCGGATGGGTCGCTCCGCGTTTTACTACTCTGAAATCTCGAAACTCAGCGCAAACTTGGAAACCTCTTATGGAAATATTTCAAGCTCTACCTTTAATGAGTTTACTTACAAGTTGGAGCAACGGAAAAAAAACCCCTCTCTTGAATGTTTTCTTTGTGCGAGGGGAAATAACATTTGTTCAACTTGTGACATTTATTCTGCTCGCTGATATGAATATCTAACCCCGTTTCAAGGCAAGAGAGAAAAAAAGTGAGAGACTTTTTAAATTCTTTCCCACGCGCGAGAGGATCTTCTCGATCGCGATTAACCTCCGTGTGTGTACGTGTGTGCATGTATGTACGTAACTATCTTTTTCCTGTAGAAAAAAAAACGAAAGGGATATGGAGGGGGGGCAATTGACAATGCATGCATTGATTCGATTCGATTGGATAATTATTAGTAATAGGGATATATCCGAAGGCATTTTAATAACATGCTCCGCCGCACATCGTCTCGAGGTATTTTGAACACAGCACCCTAGCGGAGAACGAAATGTATCATGGTGAAAACGTTCACGTTGTTGTTTTTTTTTTTTTGTTTTTTGTTTTTTTTCCTTTTTTGTTTTAATTGCATCTCTCCTAGAATTTTGGCTATAGTCGCGCCGAGATTTAGATTTTATTTATACGTGTTTAGGAAATATTCCATGACTAGACTTACATACTTTTTTTTTTTTTTTGTATAACATGTATTTACAAACACATAGTTAGTCATTTTAGAAGTGTACGCGAGGGGAAACTTACTTTATTTTATTTGTGTAAAGTACCGCTCCTTTATATGTGCCGTCTCCAGCCTGAGGTTTTGGCGATTCCAAACGTGATAACGTGAGAGAATCGCCCGAAGGTGAGAACGGACATGCTTTTTCTATTAATTTAAATCATGCTCTCTCGATATAATCTTTTTGTTTTTATCTTAACAATCCTTATTATATTAGATATACGCGTATATGTTCTCGCTATGGAAGACATTTGTTAGCCGACGGCGATGCTCTAAAAATGTAATCCCTCTCCCGTTACGTGAAAAAGATTATCGCGTAATTTATTTTTTTTTTCTTCTATCTATAATATACTGGAGATCGCTCTATACACAGTCAACAAATATATAAATCTACTTTCTCATTCGCCGCGGTTAACAAATATCTTTTCTTCTTCTTCTTCGTTTTCTGTGTATATAACTTGTCTTGTAAATGTTCCGAAGGTAGATTTATTAATTAATAATTAACTATATATATTTATATATATATATAGGACTAGTTCATAATATTTTAAAGTCGTGTCACAAAAATATTCTTCGGTCGTACTAAGAAATAGGTAAACAATACTTGTTCGCTGCTAATGACCATCCCCTATGTGTTTCCTCCTTCCCACCTCTCCCCCCCTTCCCCAAAAGTGAAACACCATATCGATTCTTGTTCCTTTCTTCTTTCCCAACTTTACCTCCTCCCCCCTTGATGTGATGAATGTTACATATGTTTAACCCCTTTTCCCTCCCCTCCTCCCCACCCGTTGTTGTACCTATGCCGTACGAAGTTTCTCCTCGTTCGCTTTCTTGTATATTTTGTTGTTAAACGTCACACGTCTTTTATACCGCGTCGCTAATGAGATACGAGATTTATTGACTGACGTTCAGATAACTAAGTGTGCGCTCGATAGTATCGCGCGCACAGATTCCGCGTACATTTACTTTTCCATTTACGTCTAGAAACGAAAACAGTGAGAAGTGAGAGAGAGAAAGAGAGAAAGAGAGAGACGAGCAGGGAAATCGAAATTTCAGTGACCAACGAGTGTTCGAATTCGCGAGAGAATTCGTCAAATTTCGAATTTATTTTCTTTTCCGTTTTTTTTTTTTTTTTTAATATTCTTATACGCTTAAATAGTCGTCGTCGTTAGAAAATATTTCTTGCGTGTCATAGAAAAAGTCTTACCTTTACTCGTCGACGGTAATGTCTTTCCCGCACCTCGATGAGAACTACATATTATATATATATGATTCCGAGTAATTATCGTTACTAAAGCATCGTCATTATTTGCTTTTATTTTCTTCCTTTTTTTTTGTATTGATGATAACAAATGCGTGTATAATATCGAGGGCGCGAAAGACGGAACGAATAAATTAATTGATCAATTAATCCCGACAACGGTGTTTTGCGCGGTGACGATTTTCTCAGCTCACACATCGGCGTTTTCTTATAAATAAGTCAACTATCTCAGTAGTAATAGTAAAACTATCTGTATACGATTCAGTTTAACAATGAATTATCGCCGCAACCGCTCTCGTAACGAGACGCTCAACAGTCTAAAATTACATTTGCGAGATCAACTAATCGACTTAAGTAAACCGACTCTCCTTAAAACACACATCCCTCACACATCGAGTCCGTGATGATGAGAAACGCGAGTTTTTTTATTTTTTTTATTTTTTTTTACGCCGACACGGTGAAAATTCATGAGAATCAGAGAGAGACAGAGAGAGAGAGAGAGAGAGAGATCCGCCCGGCTGGCCGTTAGAGATACTCGACGATGTCGCACTTGATGGATATATTCGGGCAACTAGCTATGTTCGAGCGATAGCCCCGCCTGGCAGTGCTCTTGTGTCGCTCGGTGAGGAGCTTCTGAAAGATCGGCAGGATCGTCAGATCCAACAGTTCACCGTCCGATACGGCGTTGTACATCTTCGAGACGTTCACCGCGGAATCACCTGCAAAGCAAAGAACACCAATGTCGATTGAAGCTGCGATAATTTGTGCAATTTAAAAAAAAAGAACAAGTTTCAACATTACAAAACATTTCAAGCGAATCGTCTGGTTTTTCGGACAGCCGATCGGTTAAACATCGGACAAAACGTAAGAAATTTAATTACATATTTGGATTCTATGTACACGCGTGCAACTGTCACTTCGCATTTCCGTCGTTGCGCAAAGGGATGTAATATTACGTCATATTATTATATAATTATGTGTCATGTCGTCAAAAGGTAGTCACAAAAGGCTCGCAGAAAATCGACACGCTTGCGTCGGTGCACGCGCGTACACACAATAGAGAGATTCCGGCGAGATTTCAGTGACATTACCGTTTACGTCGCTAGTCCCACCCCGCGGATTAGTCGCGACGTGCTTGCCGTTGTGCATTGTCGCCACGTTCGGGCTGCTCTGCACGTATTCCAGTCGTGCCTGATGTCGCAGCTTCGAACCCGAGTGACGACACATCCGGCGTGCGACGCGGTGCGAGCACTCGACTATGGGGTAGCCGCCCCCGATATGCAGTCGCAGACACTTCTCCCGTGAACGCTCCGACATGGAACGCTGGATGATCGTCGACATTGTCTCGTCATATTTTTCTGTCATTAGACAAAAACAAAGTTCGTGTACAATATTACAACAACAATGTAATAGTAGTAATATTTTTTTTTTTTTATTATTGCGACATATAAACGAGAGCAAGTTCAATTTTATACGAATTCGATACAAATGCGCTCATTCGACACGCGGGTGTAACATAGAGAAGTGTTTCTAGGGAAACACCCTAAAAAACATTCC